>QLOR01001079.1:0-48890 GCA_003313825.1 Sarcodon aspratus
CCGCTTTACCATGGAGCTACGTCCGAGCTGTATGATTGTGTTGAGAGCGGTATGTTGTTGCACATGCAGGTTAAAGCCTAAAACAAAAATAGAATTGAAACAACCCACCGCGTAATGTTTGGAGGGGTTGAGGAATGTGATGCTAAGTGATTTGGCTGATTTCGAGCTTCAAATTGATGCTAAGGAGAACCTGAGAATAGATACGGGAGACTTGACAGCCTGCTACTACAAGTGAGGCATACTAGAAAGTGGGATTTCTCACCTCAGGTTGCACAGGATGTTTGAGGGCTGGGAATATGAGAGGGATGACGGATCCTTTGAGCTTGCATAACCTGAGTGAAATCCGCGTCGCACGCAAATCAAAGTGTACTGTGTGGAATACCAGTACAAGCATGCTTCTGCGCATGCTTAGGAACTTGCTTGGGAAAGATTGTCGTACTTATGATTGAGAAAAGTTTTTTAGGGCCCGTTCGGTAGCTCGGGTTTCGAAACCGGCGCCTGCTATTCAACCCTCCAATTTCTTTGCCAAATTAAGTAACTGGCCAATTTTGAAACTGGCCGAGGCTGTTCGGTCGACGTCCCATTTCGAAAAGCGCTTGTCACGCTGCTGCGTCGCGTTCTCGTTCTCCTCTCGTGTCGCGTCCTGTGCTCTTAATGAGAATATAATGAAACGATTGGAATTGCCGAGATCTTTTTCCTTTTGCTCTGTTTTCCAGGTCTTCAACTATCACTACGTATAAATCCCCTTTTCCATTGATAAGTGCTGACAGAACGATTGGAGGAATTATAAGCGACCCGACTGCCTTATCAGCACTTACCAGCGCGTCGCGCGCTTGTTCCCTTCTGAGAAAGGCAGGCAATCCACCTGGAAAATTTTGTCAACTGTGGCGATGATCAGCACTGACATGTGCCGACAAGTCAACCACCCTTTTTTCTGACTAGTAGACTAACTTTCTTATTGATTCCGTGAGGTCGGATCTAAACGTCCCTCACCAAGCACACGAATATCTATTGACTCTCACTACCAAGTCCTACATCGCCGGTTACCGGGCATGCCCTCTGCGATGGGTTCGTCCTTACATGGTATATAGTGCCAACAGTGATTGATCATGCGTCGAGGCCAACCCAAGTTTCATACATACTGCGCTCTTGCCTCCCCTTTCTCGTCAATTATTGTTTTCAGGATGGTCTTACATATCGCTGCCATACCTTTAGCAGCATACTCGAAATAACTCATCTACAGCGTAATGAGCAGGCATGCAAGAGCGCTAGGAAATTGATGGACCTTGTTCCAAACCTGAGCGCTAAGTCTTGTCCACCAGCTCCGCGAATTGGGAAACAGACGCTGCGAAGTTCCATTCATACAACGTTTGCTCAGTCAAGAACCCCAGGATTTCTTTCTGGATTGCCTTGTCCGGTGTGTTTGGGAGTGGAAGTTTGACGTTCGCCTGATGGCATTGCTTTTAAGATTCGCTCGAGATGGTATTCATACTGACCATGATCAGAGTCAGTTCAGCTTCCGTCAGCATGCATCAAATACTTCGCCGAGTTTTGTATACAAAAGTTCCCGGGTTTGAACATGTCTACAACACGACGTTTGCCCGACATATTTACACGCTGCTGAAATATTCCCGCGATTTTTTGGAACGCAAGAATACATCTACCGAGGGTAAACGGCCAGTGCTTGCCCATGGTGGATCTGCAATGCCGATTCAGAAAGCTCATTGAGAGACGCTTCTGTTTATCAGCCCGGATACAAGGTCCTCAACAGGTCATGGGAACTCCAACTACTAGTAAAATTGTGGCTGCCAGGAGCGAGGAGTAGGCCAAAACGTAAGTGGCGCTTCCAACCTTTTTTCCTCTTCGAATCGTGGGATTAGTGGCATCGCATTCATAATGCGTATGTTTTTTTCAACAACCACCCGGATGAGATATATCACGTCACTGTGGATGCCTTGCTGCGACAAGAAGCTAAAGAATTCGCGTCAGGATTTTTACAACAAAGTTTATCCGACGAGAGATGTAGATTACGTGATCACCGGTCGTCACGGGAGATAATGAAGCTCAACCTGATGCATGAGAAGGAGTAGGAGCGTTTCTTCCCGCAGTCTTTTACACGAACCTCTGCCCGACTCCGCCTAAAACTCTCTATACAATAGCAAACGAGTTTTTAATTCCCGAATTGATCTCCCACCCTGGAACAAGCTTAGTAGGGTCTTACCTACGTTCGCTAATATCGGGAGAAGGACTAATCAAAGGCGCAATGTAGTTTGAAAAATGGGAAAAGAAACTGGAGTACAAGTCGGTAGAGGAGCTGCGGGTTGAGAGAACGAGCGGTAAAAAAAGCAACGGGGTCAGATAAGCACAAGAGTCGGACAGGTCACTGGATTACGTAGAAGATAAGACATCTCCTTAGAATGGCGGTTGTGTCAATGGTGGTGGGAAGCTGAAGCCAAGCAAAGCTAAACAGCTGACGAGGAAACAAATCCAGGTTGTACGTGCGATTATAAGGAAGATTTAAAAAATATTCGAGCGGCAGAAATAGACACTCATGGAGCAGTCATTCAATTTCTTAGTATGATCAGAGGAGGATGAGCAAACGTGAGAGTAATTTCCTATTTTAGTAACAGGCTGAAATTTATTGCTATTGGACACCTCGACGTTGTGACCACTATTTCACGATGAGCGCTGTAGCTACGGCCAGCGCAATCAAGGCTGTAGGCCAACGGGCAGCAACAGCGACCCGCAGCCTTCGCTCCACCCGGCGCGCTCCTCAAATCCGCAAACCACTAAAACGGGACGACCGCGGTCTCCCAATACCACACGTCAACCTTGTCCTACGTGAGACACATCCATCACACCTCGCCGACCACTATCATATGACTCTCCAAGATGATCTTATGTACATGACTTATACCCACGAGTCAGGTCTCCGTCCTCCACCGCGTCAAATCCGTCTCACATTCGATCCTAACGACCCGTATTTCAAAAACCGTGCCAACCCACCCGTCGGGTGGCTCTCAGGTCAGCCGCAAACCCCCACCGCCAACCACCCACGAAAACATAGTCGCGCTGGAAACAATCCAGATACATACCATGGTTAAAGAAGCCATCGCAAGCAGGAGCAACCTCCTCGGTGTAATTGCAGCCTTTCTCCCCATCTCTGGAGAGAATGCAAACGGCGGGGGGAGGCATACAAACGAAGGAGTGGAAATCGTGCACGCAGTTAAAACCATCGGTGGATGGACACGCAAAGGCGTCCCCTTGGGCGTCAAAGTCAACCTCAGAGGCCCAAAAACGTCCAGCAAGCTTGTACTTACTCTACAACTCGTTTCCCACCAGCCAGTGCGAGAGCCCGGGTATATGCATTGATCTTCGTCTCTCCGCCAAGCCATTCTCTAAAGTCAAGTGCTGGGAAAACAACATGTGAGATGGCACCAAGGATGAATTAGCGAACACGAATAACCTGCGTTAACGCTCAAATATGGACTACAATCATTTGTTCCTGTCCCTATGAACGTTGTACTGATGAAATGCATGAACAGGGATGAGAAGAACTAGACTTACACTCAAATTGATTTACAAAGTTGGGGCTTCTGGCGCATCCGGATACTCTTGATCCTCTGGGATGACGTAGCTAAATGATACTGGGATGGTTGACTTCATCATGTATATTGATTTCTATGGTTAAAATAGGAAACCGAGTTCAAGGACATTCAAATTTTTCAATTAATGACGAACCGTTTGGGTACATGTAAGACAGCACACCCCCGCTTCACGTAAAGCCACTTGTGACAGTTCTTGAAGTCAAGAACAATAAGAAATAAAGAACATTGAGTTGGTTAGCAAGATGTGATAAATATCTACGTACAGAAATCCAGAAATCCGGCTTCTATTCACTCAAATTGATGTCCATCTCTTGGCCTATTGAGTGAGCAGCATCCACAATGCTCCAGACACCTTCCTCGCGACATATTTGGACAACTTGCTGCCAAGGCATATATAGTCCAGGATTGGAAGCAATCGCATCCATCACCACGACAATCTTTGGTTTGTCAGTAAATCCTGGAGCGCCCTTGAATGCGAGGATTCGTGAATGGAAATTATCTAAAATTTTGGCATGTGTGATAAGTAGGAGCATTGATGTCGATCGTACTAAAAGAGTTACGTGTGGGATATGTCGCAAAGGTACCTCAGAGTCCTGGCGACAGCACCGTAGGTTAGATTCACTGCAAGTTGTTCAAAGTCAAATCGTCTCCAGCAAACTCACGATCGAGCGCTCACTTTTTACAATGACGTCTCCAGCTTTCCACTGTTCCTCAAAACGGTGTTCACGCCGTGAGTAGTATTGGGTACCATGACGACTTCGTCTGTGTCCACGCCGATGACATTGGCAAGCCGCTCCCTGATTCCAGGTAGGATGTCTCTGTAAGTGTAGCGAAAGAACTTGTCCGGACTCGCTTCATCGGACAGTGCTTCGAACTTTGCACATGCTTGCGACACCGGGTAGGGAAGCGATCCATAAGAGCCTTTGTGCGGGTTTGAGCGGTGCGATAGAAGGAGATAACGACCATTGTGGTGCATTACCGTTATTGAGATTCACATAACCGCGTTCGAAAACTCCAGTACTTGAGAAGATCGTGGTCGAACCGGGGCACCGGGCCGGTCTTGTAAAACGATAACTTGAAGGAGTCGTCTTCCTCTGGTGGAGTATAACCAGAAACTCGTCTTGGATTTAAACTCGCATTGGCAGGCATCTGAGCTGATATCTTTCTTCTAGTTTTCGATCTTGAGCTGAGTAGTCTGGTAACCGAACTAGCTTCGTCCTAGATGAGCAATCGTGAGACTCGGAACTTGAATCGCCTTTAAAAAACGCGGAACGCATTTTCCCTTCTTCTCCATACACTCACAACTCGAAAGCCACGATGCTCACCACGCACAGGACGTACCAACGTCTTTCTTCGTGAGCGGGAAGGTCTGAGTATTCCAAGTCCCCTTGATCGGAACTAGCTGTTCCAGGTATCAACTCGCCTCAACGACGTATCAGAAACTCGACACTGTTCATCTCTATCCCCGAAGAATCAGCGAGGGGGAAACCTTCGAGGCTGAGGAGGGTGTTGTTCAGTGTCTTGGAAGTCGTCGTGGGACTCGGGCCACCTCTACCAACTCTTGATCGTTCGTTCCGTACCCTCTTCACTGCGTTGTGTTCCTCTTTTCATGGAAGGCCCAACAATAGTATTAACGTGCTGTGCCTGGGTCTGTATCATACACCCAACGTACGGAGGAGGCCAGGTATGGTTCTGAATGGGTTGCAAGGAGAGGTCTGGTCCTTTAGTGCACTTCGTGGCTCATGCCAATCTGTCTGTCGGACGATTCGGTGTGAAACTCGATTCAGACTACTCTCGACTTGTGAGACATTTGAATTTTTTCCCGTTTTTGACGCTCTTCGCGAGTGTTCCTATAAGCCTGTTCTAATCCCTTTAGACATGAATGATCTACAGCTCGATGATTTCATTCTCGCGAGGATTATTCTTTACGGGTTTGATGGTTTAAGAATGACTCCTGCGGTGTTGTGTTCACAGTGGTAGTTTAGAAAATTTATCAATAGGCCTCCCACACTCTCGTCGCTATACTAGTACTGGTTGGTGACACAACATTGATTTAGACTGTGTGGCTTGAAAACTTGTACAGCTTTGACAAACGAATGTTAATTATCAAGTGGAAGCAAACGTGAGAATAGGCTGATGATATCTGGTCGAATGAGGCAAGATCGCGAAGCTGCACTCAAATTTGAAGTCCACCATGTCGATGAACATTTTTGGCGCAGAAGTACGCCTCTATCGCGCCTCATTTATTCTTGTACAACTTCATAACCTTATCATCATAGGCAACAGAAGAAAAAGCGGAGAATGCTCGTCTTTCTTCGTTTGTTGGTGCTCTGGCCCTCGGAGATCTTGTTAAATCTACTCTAGGACCCAAGGGAATGAACAAGATACTCCAATCGGCATCATCTGGCGATATCAATGTAACTAACGACGGAGCAACAATCCTCAAGGCCATCCAGCTGGACAACGCTGCTGCGAAGATCCTTGTAAACATATCCAAGGTGCAGGATGACGAAGTTGGTGATGGCACGACGAGTGTTTGTGTTTTGGCTGCGGAGTTGTTGAGGGAAGCGGAGAAACTGATTGCACAGAGGATACACCCGCAGACTATTGTTGAAGGGTATCGGATTGCTAGTCTTGCTGCTCTAAAGGCGTTGGAAAAGTCTGCTGTTGATCATTCGTGCGTTGATTTTTCTACCTTTTGCTTTTTTCCTTATTTCTTGTCCCTTTCATATGGGCGATCCTCATTTATATGCATCTAGGTCCGATCCAGCGCTCTTCCGGGAAGATTTATTCAATATCGCACGGACGACGATATCGTCAAAAGTACTTGCTCAGGACAAGGAGTACTTTGCTAATCTCGCGGTAGATGCAGTTCTTCGGTTAAAGGTGTGTGTTACCTGGTGTGTTCTTTGGCTCTATCCCAGTTCTAACACGTATCATCTAGGGTTCTACGGATCTTGAGCACATCCAAATTATCAAAAAGGCTGGAGGAAAACTAACGGATTCGTATCTTGATGAAGGTTGTCTACTCTCACTCTTAATAATGTATTGTTGATTTATGTTGCTTGTCAGGTTTCATCCTAGACAAAGCCATCGGCGTCAATTGTCCTAAGCGGTTAGAAAATGCTAAAATCTTAATCGCCAACACTTGTTAGTGAACGCCCTTTTTTTTCAACCATTGAACACCTGAATGATGTCATCCGTGCAGCTATGGACACTGACAAAATCAAAATCTTCGGTGCAAGAGTTAAAGTCGACAGCACTGGAAAATTGGCGGAACTTGAACGAGCAGAACGCGCAAGTCTTCTGAATCTTCTATTGCCAGCAATACTTGAATTTTACAATTGAAACAGGACAAAATGAAAGCAAAGGTTGACGCAATCGCGTCGCACGGTATCAATGTTTTCGTGAATCGGCAGCTAATCTACAACTATCCCGAATCGCTATTGGCGGAGAAAGGTATCCTGACGATCGAGCATGCCGATTTTGAAGGTGTCGAACGACTATCGCTAGTCACTGGGGGAGAGATTGCCAGCACGTTCGAACGACCTGATCTCGTCAAGCTCGGACGGTGCGATTTAATTGAAGAGGTCATGATCGGCGAAGACAAGGTTAGCATTTCCGCATGGGATTCTCAGCATCAGTCTCACGGATGTTTTCAGTTGATTAAATTCTCTGGTGTTGCCGCTGGCGAAGCGTGCACAGTTGTTCTCCGTGGTTCAACAAACCAGATGATCGATGAAGCGGAACGTTCACTCCATGACGCGCTGTCTGTGCTTTCGCAGACAGTAAAAGAGACACGAGTGGCGCTTGGAGGTGGTTGTGCTGAAATGTTAATGAGCTGTGCAGTGGACGAGGAGGCAAAGAAGGTTATAGGGAAGAAAGCCATCGCTGTCGAGGCCTTCTCTCATGCCCTGCGACAGATACCCACGATCTTGGCAGATAATGCTGGGTACGATTCATCAGATTTAGTGTCAAGGTTGAGAGCGGCGCATTACGAAGGACGATCAGACGCCGGTCTTGGTGAGTTCTTGATTTGTGTTCAGCTATGCATGTATTTATTTGGCACACAAGATATGAACCAAGGATCTATTGGTTCCATGCGAGAATTGGGCGTCACAGAAAGCTACAAGCTGAAGAGGCAGGTGATCTTGAGCGCTAGCGAAGCGGCCGAGATGATCATACGGTAGGACCGCACGTTTTCCGCAATAACTCAATGCTCATCCATATTTTTGTGTTTGTGTATACAGTGTTGATGATATTCTTCGCGCAACACCACGGAAGCGAGAAGCAGTCTAGAATAGAAGAAAAACAATTTTGTATCAAGTAAAAAAGCTCTCATCGTATAATGTACTTGACTCGTATTTGTACGAGTCAAGCCGTAATGCAGAATGTGATACTACTTTATCTCAGATTCGCGCAACGTCAACAGAATGTCCGTGCAAAGACATTTATTTATCGTGGTTGAACGAAATGCTGCATGGTCTCAGGACTTCGCGCAAGTTCTGCAGTGGTTAGCAGTGCATGTTATCACCGTGGGAGGCGATAGTAGATGTACCGTATGAACAAATAAGCCAAGACGGAGTATCAGGGTCACGAGCGCTTTACATATCAGCAAAGAAGATCAAGATGGGGGTGTTCAAAGGTAAAATAAAAGCAAAAAGCTCGAGACCGGGACTTTTGTCTCTCGAAGGGGAACTTGCAGATGCCTGTCTATTTGACCTTGTATAGTGAACAAATCGAAGTACAACATCAGCAACATCGTATTCTGCAAGAGATCATGTTTCCACTTTCTTGTTACTTCTGTTGATTGGTAGATGTACAGTTGGGTTCTTTCAAGGAATCAGAATCGCAGATAAAGCCATCATTAGATAGGCTCTGCAACGATGTGTCGTACAATCGACCCCAGAGGTGCATAGACGCAGGTGATCTTCCACCCCGACTCTTTCGTGATATGGATTTGCTCGTCAATAGTACGCTCTTGACCATCAAAAAATGCCAATATTCTAGTGGGATATTAGAGAAAGGAGATACGCAGAGATAAATGAAGCGTACTGAATGTCCATTAAATAAGTCGTCGCAGAAGCACGGCCATAATTCGGTTGTAAGGGTTCCGGCGCCAAAGGAATCAAGCCCCGTACCTCCATTTGACTTTCTGCATTGTCCTTGCAAGCATAGGCTCGGTATGGAATCGACGAAGCCTAGTCTTTCTTGGAACGGCAACATCCCTGAGTTGCTTGAGGATCTTGATCGCTTTCGAAGTCGGCCAGTTGTTCATTACATGTCTGAGCATGAAGATACCTGCATCTTTCACCTCTTGAGATGTGAAGAAGTCATGACCTTTGCCAAAAAAAAATGGTAAGGTCAGAAACTAGAACAGGTCACGAAGCCATAGGAAGTACTCTGGATTATAACACGTCTAGATTCGATGCTTCCAGGAAGAGCGTTCTCCCAGACCTTATCTAAGGGTTAGTCCAAATGGCATAGACTGACGAATGGAGAATCACGTTCTCAGCTTGCGCAGTGGTCTTTGGGAGGTCTTGGACCACGAACTTGAGTTCAGGAAACTGTTTGGATATTGCCAAAGATATGGAACCTAAGCCTCCACCGACATCAACGATTTTTGTGTCAGCGGACAAGGTATCCCATGGAAACCCTGCGAAAAGTTTTGAAAGTCTGTGTAAGATGTGTTTACATGGTGATAAGACCCACCTCTGAGGATCGCTACCAGATTATTCCAGAAATAACCTTATTGGAGAAACAAGTACCGTCTTCATCGTCCGCTCCTGGCCCAAGCGCGTTGATTCTTGCAATATGGAGCTCGTTCCCGAGTTTGTATATCCACTCGATGAAGTTCTCAGATACATTGAATTCTCTGCTGAACAGTGTATCTGTGGTCACATCACCAGGATTCGCGGCTAATTTGGGGGCGGTCAGCCATTCAGTCAGGCGTCCGGCGATTCTAAACCCCACATCGCCGCTGGGAACAGGTGAAGACGATGGATTCTGAGACTCAAGGTAATGAAAGCTGACGTTAGTTCTACCAAAGCGGCCATTCCATTCGATCCACTATATTTATTGGCGGTTGGGCTGTAGTGATGCATATTAATAAAGACTGAGCGAGAACGAAAGAAAAATCTTACGGGATGGAAAGTTTCCAACCAGATTTCCCAGTATCAAGCGCTGAAGAAAGGCGATTGTTGGCGAATACATTCGGCGATACTTCGATGAAAATGTGATAAGCAGTGAGCAAGCGAAGGATGCGAGCTGGTTTCAAGGATTAGAGTAGCGCCCAGGTGAGGGAGAATGCAGACTAACCGAGTCTCCCAGCATCTACCCATCCTTTGCAGAGATATCTTTGACATGGAGACCCTGGTTATTCATAAGCATTGGTATCGTTATAGTATGAAATGGGAGTATACCTCCGGACCTGCTTCACGAAGGATCTCGGGTACATTTGTAGCACATACAGCTGATAGACAAGCAGTTTTGTGACACTTGTAAGAGAAATGCACGTCTTAATATTGCGTCAGTGGCTAGTAGTCGAGCGGAAAAAGTGGTCTCGAAAAGGACGGACTGGGGGACCCTGACGGCAACCGACAATTGTTCTGCAGCGGCTACAACGACTGAAGCTTGCTGAGCTAGTATAGGATCGAAGAGCATAGAATTGGCGGGTTTAGAGGGATCAAATGGATCATCGAGCGATGGTAATTCCAGACCAGCAGAGGCATACTGGTCTTCGATACGACCAACGGCATCGGAAAGAATATCGACAAGGGTGCGAAGATTGGACCTGGACGACATGGAGGATAGGACGGAACGAGGTGGTGTCTATTCTATCAGTAGGGTTGGCGAGCTATCTTATATGAGAGGCCATCCTGTCATGTCTGTCACGAGTGTGGATGAGCATAGTATCGTATCCTATAGACTAGCCTCCTTCAAACAAGGGCGGTATAAAGTAGCTGAGATCATGTCTAGACCAATTCAATTGTAAAAAGCCTTAACAAGTCTTAGACTCTAGCCTCGTTTGAAATCAGAACAATCAAGCTAGTTATCAATTGTGAACGGTGCTCCAAATACAACGGAGACGCGGAGCCTCAGGCCCGGGGTTGGCGCCTGGGTAACATGTTGACATCCAGTGGCATTAGATACTCGGTTGGAACACAAGTGGACCTGATAGAAGGGCGACAAAGACATCTTGATGTATAATGAGGAACCAACTACAAGCCCGGATGAGAGGCGCCATAGAATGAATTCGCTTTGAAGGCCGGTCTGTGTATCATGAGGCCAACATCGCTATCTGCTGGAAGGCTGAGTTGTAAGAGCAATGTCATATGACTCTTTGCTGAACATACCACGATCTGGTCGGACGAGTACACTAGTAGTGCCAGTGGATAACCAAGTTCAGGCCGCTGAGGAAGTTGCGTCGGGTTCGATGCTTACGTAATTTACAATAATTTCCTCTTTTCATTCGTTGAGCAATCCGACGACTGTAGAAAGCATGGCTTCACCCACAACAGCCTCTCAAACAGAAGCCAAACAGGCTCGTATTCCTATTGCATGGAGAGACCAATGTTCCTCGTGCGTCTTTCCACAGGTTTTCAACCATCCAACTTGTCTGATTTTCGTCGGTTACAGTCTTCTCATTCCTCTCAACGTGTGCAGAAAGGACACGTATTACATGCCTTGGGAATGCACCAACGAGAGACACGGCTATGAGAAGTACGTTCGATTGTCTTCTGTATTTGCGCAAGAGGTTGATTTGCGTGTTGCAGATGCCAGTATGACGAGTAAGAACGCATCTTGGTCGAGCCGGCGAGCTGTCCACTAAATGCTTGTTTTGTTTTGTTCTAGCTATATGCGCCGGATGAAGCTGCTCTCTAAGCAAAGGTTGGAAGCTGCGGAATGAGCAGATAGTTTCTATAACCCCGACCGACATTTGTTCTCGTGCCAAATAACTGATAGCAGAATATTTGTCTTCCTGCTTCTCAGGACAATCCTCGACGTGCACTTCTTGAATGGCGCTCACTTGTGAATTGATTTGAGGTTAAATGATGTCTATCTGCACCCACACAGTCAAGTTTCCTCTGAAAACACATTGTAGAGAGAGGCAGCGTGGGCCCTTCAGGTGTGAGCGTGGCAAACCCGATTTGGGCGCGAGGTTCTCCTGATTTGGGTGCCAGCTCAACTTTGTGTGAACGCATCACTCTCTCTTTCTTCCACGATCCACGTACTCAGTCTGTCTATATGGCAGACTACCACTACGATGAAGCCGGCAATATGGCCGCCTACTTCCTCATCTCTTTTCTGTCTATTGTATTGGTCCCTTTGACTTTCTCGCTGTGGTCATCCAAACGTCTGTCCGAACTTCGTTCTTGTGTTTTCTCGCTTCTTACTCTGTCAACAATACAGACAAACCTACAGTTGTCGGCTGTCAATGCCAACAATGTGTCGATCAACGAAACCGGACACACAAACGAGAGAAAGGGTCATTGTTGAGACCAAAGGTCGCTAAGAAGTGCGTTGATACTTCACTTTGCGCTGGCATTGCGAGTTGACATCATTTGGTCAAGGACTGTAATTGTTTGTTTGGGATGGGCCGTCTTCGCTTTACTGGTTTTTAAAGCGAGCACGACCCAAGCAGACGTGAAAGTTTACAACCCCTTCGAAATCCTCGGTCTTTCCACTGTGCGTGTACTATCTCCCTCTTTATATTAGGTCAATAACCGGCATTCCAGGGTGTAACCGAGAAGGAGATCAAGTCCCATTACAAAAAACTATCACGACAATTGTATGTAGTTATATCCCCTTTGTTGTTGTTTGAACTCTCTCTAACATTGTTTTAGCCACCCCGACAAAGTGAAATTGACAGAAAACGTTACTGCAGAATCTGTTGCAACGAAATTTGTTGAATTGACCAAGGCATACAAATCGTACGTTTTTAGTTTCCGCACATCTTCCTATTTCATTGCTATTGTTTACATTCTATTTAGTCTTACAGACGAGACGATTCGGTCTAATTATGAGAAATATGGACATCCTGATGGAAGACAACCTGTTACGATGGGCATCGCATTACCGATATGGGTTATTGAAGGGAAAAACAATATTTGGGTTTTGGGTTTGTACGGACTCATATTTGGCCTTGCGCTGCCTGCTCTTGTTGGGCGTTGGTGGTTTGGGAATCAACGAAAGACGAAGGACGGCGTTGATGCAAAGACGGCAGCCGCTTTCTTTACAACATTGAGGGAAGATTGGGGACCGATGGAAGTGGCAGGGGTCCTTAGTAAAGGCTTCGCGCATGAGTTACCAAAGACGACCGGATACGAAAAGGCATTGGGTGCATTAGAAGGGGTGGTCCAGAGTGAGTTAGGCGACAAATGGGAGCTTTTGACAGAATCGGTCGACATAAAAAATGCTCAAAACGAAAGGAAGGCAATTATTTTGTTGTACGCTCACCTCCTACGATTACCCATCGAGGATCTTTCATTGCGTAAAGGTGAACGAATCCGTTTATTTGCTGCTTCGCGTTCTTATTCAGCCGAATCCCGACAGAGCAAACCGAACTATTGTTGCGGATCCCGAATGCGATGAATTCTTTGCTAAACATCAGTCTTGCGCGGAGTTGGCTGTCTCCGTCGCTGGCCACCATGCGATTAAACGCTCATCTAACTCAGGCGTTGCCTCTTCCTCTCGGAACTGGCAAGGAATCAGAGTGCCTCAAGTTTGCTCAACTTCCTGGAATTCGACTTGAAGAAGTTGCGTCTTTCAAGAACTTACGGGATGTCGAAGAGCTAGCCAAGGCTTTAGAGGAGTCTAGCGACAATAGAGCACTAGAAATCAGAAAGGCGGTTCACAAATGGGGCAAAATTGAATTAGTTGATACTTCGTTCAAAGGTGACTACGTCCTCATTAATATTCTGCATTATGGTTAACCTTAGTACTAGTGATTGGAGAAAAAATAGTCACTCCATTGGCTTTTATTTTCTTTGTCGTCAAATTACGAATTCCAACTCAGAGCTCGACATCAAAAGATCCCTTAGCCCAGAAGACGCCCACCCAAAAAGAGATCGAGGCACGAGACCAGGAATTCCTTATAAGCAAGAAAGATGCAGAAGATTCTTCAACAACGGGCTCGGGAAGTACTTGGGCGCATGCACCTTACTGGCCTTTGGTACGCTTCCTTGTGTGATGTCGCGTTTCATCAGGGCTGACATATAGCAGAATCGCAAACCTTCTTGGTGGCTTGTTCTTGCCGATGTCAGGTCTAACCGGGTGGTAGTGCCCCCTACGCGGATTACCGACATTCCCTACACAGATACCGACTATCGTTCGTATAAACTGCAGTTCCAGGCTCCACAAAACGTGGGACTCTATACCTGGAGGGCTTATCTAATAAGCGATACCTTCGTTGGAGAAGATGTTCATCAAGACGTTGCTGTGCGTTGCAATATTTTCTTGCTTTATCTTTGAATGACCCTGACAATCTCAAAATTTTAGCTACAAGTCGATGACGTTGCAGTGCTAGGGACAGATGCACAAGATATCGAGGATGATATTTCTGATCCGGAAGAAGATAGTCTCGCAGGGCAGATGGCTGCCCTGCGAGGTGGGTCAGTGAAGAAAATCAACGACGATGAGGAGAGTGATGAGGACAGCGATACGGATGGCGAGGGTGGAAACGATAGTAGCAGCGATAGCGACTGAGCATTTCTTTTGGTCTGCGTACACGGTGGCTTCGGTATTTTGTCAACCCACATTCGAAGCAATTAATAATTGGCTTGGACAGTAGGACGGAATAATTGTAGACCCTGATAGTGGGTTAAAGTACCGTACGTACAACTGTAATGAATTTATCTATTGAGTTCTGGATAGGTGTGTTGAAATCGCTCACAAGTCGATGACGTATCTTAGTTCAAGTACAAAAGCTGATGACGTCGAGTTGTATTTCACTATAAGTACTTGTAGTTACTGTCTTGTAACTTAGCGGTTCCGCCCCACAAATCCTATTTTCAACAAGGTGTGAGAATACCCGTCTGCCCTGCTCTCTCCAACGATGGTATATGAAAGTTCCCAAGTCCGAGAAGAACGTCTTCCGAGGAACCACGTGGCAAGTAGTTTCCATATCTGCCCTCGTTAACTAGCAGTCGATCACCCCTTCCTCTCCGACATTCGTTACTGTAAAGTTGGGAGAGACCTACTGGTGAGAAAATTTTGACACGAATATTTCAGGCTCTCAAGTCACAATTATCGACTATTTACTTACCTCCCCAATTGGCAGCAGAATCAACCACATAACAACCCATGAATGTACTATTTTCATCTGCGTTCAGGGCGGCAGCACCTGCACCGACAGCGCGTGTATACCCGTACGGCGGACTAGTACGCCCCGGGGGCCATATCCTCCACCGAATAGCCCCAACGACGCGGTACATACCCCGGCGCACGATCACCGCAGGCCCCTCCGTCCGCCGTCCCAAAAACGAAGCGATCCCGTTCCCCATCGTATGCCTCGTAGACCCAGAGACGAAAACCCTGCGCCCACCCGAGCCCCTCAAATCCATCCTTGCATCGATCGAGAACCGCAAAACGCACCATGTGGAGCTCGTTTCGGAGCACCCGCAGCCTGTGGTGAAGATTGTGGATACGAAGGAGGCGGCGAGGAAGTATAAGGAGCAGAGGAAGCAGGCAAAGGCGGTTGCGAGGGCCCAGGAGCATAAGGAGATCCAGCTTACTTGGGGGGTCGCTTCTGGTGATTTGGACCATAAATTGAACAAGGTCCGGCAGGAGCTGGAGAAGGGACGTAGGGTTGATCTCATTTTTGCGCCCAAGAGGGGCCAGGTGGTACCCACGAAACAGAACATGGATGCTCGGTTGAAGGAAATTTCGGACGCTCTATCAGACGTTGGGAAAGAATATCTACCTCGGGATGAGCGGAACAATATCATAGCAATGCACCTAAAACCTCTCTAATAAGAGCGCCTGGAATATATTCCCAATTAATTACTGTACGGTAATCACCAATAAACAACAGATAACTGATTATCGTAGAACGCATTTAAGTTCTAGTAGTCCGTAATCTCCTCCAATCTCTGTGCCGACGTCCGACTGGTAGACCGCGCGTTTTAATAGTAGGAATAACGTGTGGACTGAATCGAGTAGTCGGCACATCTGGATATGCCCAAGGCCTCGCGAGTAGCTTCCGCCTCCTCCCAGCTCCCTTCATCTTGTAGTCAGACCTCCCCACAAGCATGAACCTGTAACCCCATGGTACAGGATAGCCTCTATTATCCATCTCCTGCACAATTTCTTGCAAAATAGGTTGCCAAAAAACACTTCTTACCCCAGTCTTTTCGTACCTCGTCCTCGCGTTTGTCAGCAACCATCTCCAGTGGCTTTTTCGGCTCTTCACTGCTCTTTTGTGCATCCCCATCTGTCTCCCGAACAGATTCAACGCCGCATTGTAGTACCTTTCATCTGGTGTTGGGATAGAAACCTCTCGTCGAAGAGGCTTGTCACATTCAACATCCTGGAATGCTTTCATCGCATCGACGACAGCCTGTGCTCCAGAAATCATCGACCGGTATAGCAGAGTTCCCATAATCCTAGCCATATCCGCTCTCTTGCTATTACTTTTGACCACTTTTGTTCCAAGGTAGACGAATTTCGCCCAACCTCGTACATGATTGTTCGACTTCGGCACCCACTCTTCATTTTTCAACATCCACTGGCTATGAGTTTCTCGCATGTCCAATCCCTTCTTTCCTTCCGCAGCGTAACATTGAAGCATGCAAGTGTACGCATGTACTGGTAGACACCATGGTTTTACACCCTTCGCAAACCCTTCTATCCAACTTGCTCTCTCAGCTTCCTTGGCCAAAATCCAGACGCGCTCCGCCAGTCCCGTCTTCCCCGCCTTCGTCAAAGCATTCAAGACGACTGTGAAAAAATATGGGCCGTATGTAACCACTCTTTCGATACATTCTTTTCGTGACCAATTCTGGGATTGACGCAAATTTTGTTGTAAACTTTCATCCTGATCGTCTGGATAATCGATTGTACGAATTTCCGGAAGAAGGTACCACAGGAGTTGAACGACTACATGTGCACGATTGGTGGATGTTAAATGGGCGATGAAGCTCGACAACGTGTACTTGTCCACCTGTACCAGACCAGCAAAATTATGGGAAGTAGATGCCGGGGATGTGCCTGTTTGCACCAAAATCTGACTCGTTGGAGGAACCATGATTTCTGCATTCCTTAGCTGTCGCAAGATCTTGGAGAATTTGGAGCTGCCGTCAAGGTTTAAGTGCTCCCAAGTCGCCTGTGAATAAGAGCTGGATTCTCCCCCAAAAGCGATCATGTTCGCAAGGTCGCCCGTACTATTTATCGCGTTCTGTCTTAAAGTCGTTAATACTGTTTCGCTCAAATCCGACCTACGCAACAACGTCCCGCTCCTTAGAAGGATATTGTACGTTGCAATGTCCGGCTGGAGCGATTTCTGCTCCATTATCCTCCGAAGAAGTCCGTTCGCCATCTCGGTCGACATCCTATTCCTCAATGCGTAATGAAGCAACGAGTTATAAGTCCGCATATCGAAGTCAAAGTCCTCCCGATGAGGGTACGTATTCCGGTACCAATCTAGATCGTGTTTCCGCTTGCCACAGATCATCCAAATTAACCGTCCTAGGACAGCATGAAAATGTGTGAATGCATTGACTTTGTACCGGCTGTGATCAGGACCTGACCAGACTTGAGCATCTGATTTGGGGACCGAATAAAGGATTTTGATGAGGTAAGAGAAGTTACGGGTATAAAACAACTTTTCGTCGAAGAGACGAGCTACGATTGACAGAGCTTGCAAAGACGATACGAAAGAAGGGGAGTCGACATCTTCGGCGGCTTGTTCCGATGTGGATTTTTGTATGTAGTCCAAGATGGACCTAATGTATCTCCCTTTCGGATAAACTGGTAGTGGTGCATCTGAGAAGTCAGTCGAACTCTCAGCTTGCACGGCCTGTGCCACAGCCGCAGCTTCCCGTCTGGCCTTTGCTGCTTTCTGGAGTTCCCAATCCTTAACCAAGATCACAAACAGGAGCGAGGCAACAATAATCTCTCCTTGAAGAAGACAAGCGTTAATGACTATGTCGTACATGCGTTCCGTGCGTTCTTGTCGGCGCCTCTTGGCCTGCTCGAGAAGGTCCAGAGCGATCCGAGTTGTACTATTAGCGATAAAGGCCTTATGGGTGCGTAGCTGCATGACATGAGGCCCAAGTGGGACTTTTGGAAGACTCGTAAAAACGCTTGACGCGTCTGAAACAACAGCAGCAAGAATTGCTTCTACCGTTTTGGTCCGCACGCGAATACCGTCCATCATGAAAAGTTGCGCTTGTCGTGCAGCTTCTTTCGACTGACCTGCTCGGAGAAAACCATGGAGGAGAGAATGGGATGCAAGACGAAGGGGGAGAGGCTGACCAAAGTTGATAAATTTGGGGGTCTTAGTATGTGATCGCGGCGAGGGGGTGGAGTTGAAATTATTGTAGACTTCGGATTGACTCGGAGGGGTGGACAACTCGACAGAAAAACGCATGGAGTTGAGGACATAGAGCGCATCGACAAAATGTTTATCACTTAAGCAAATACGTATTGTTTGAGAGGCAGCACGCGATACTTTTGCTGGCGGCAGGGAGGAAAACGAACCGGGGTCTAAAGGAGCCGCTGGCTTATCCACTACGCTAGTTGGAGGAGGACGACGAGTGATCATGCGGGCAGTAGATGCGACGGAGTTTGTTTTTGGTCTGGAAGTGAGTGACGAATGGAATACTTTCGAGGCATGCAGAGGCCACTGCTGATCATTCCAGTAGCCTTTGGATATGGGAAAGTTAGGACGATTGATTGTTCGTAAGAGCCTGGCCGCAGTTGACCACCCATTGCATTGCATGAGTCGCGCATCACTGGTTGAATATAAGAGCTTGAATCTCTGTAGTTATTCCAACGTAAATAGCAAAACACGTACCAGGTGTGCTACACGACTAGTTGAAGCAATTGGCCGTCAGTTCGTTGGTACGAAGAACGACAGCCTCGGGAATCCTTTATATTTGAACGTTACGGTGGACAACGGTGACTAGAGGCGTTACGTCACTAACGTGACGGACTGTTATTCCAGCTCGCACATTCAAGCTGAACTTGGATTGATCGCGTCTCGCTTCAATCATATACGTTCTGCTCGTCTTCAAGTTATTAACACCTACGCACTCACGTCCCCGTACTGCTCTTCTATGAACCTACCGCAGCTCATCCACCGCGCGCGAATTGCGGGTTTGCATTGAAGTAATTGCTCAAAACAACAAATCTTTTACCCTTGTTTAGGGATAAAGTCCCTGAAGTTCTGAGAATAATGACCCCATTCTTCCAACCCAACAACTAACGCTGTATTGTTACAGCTACTACTTGTGTCCTGGAATTGCGTGTTATTCAAACGTCAACAATTGTTCAACGAGACCAGTGAATGAATGAAACAATTTCGCTTTCATCAGGCGCTGGAATGTTTTTACTGAGATCTTTTGCTTGCGACAGTCCGGCTAACATCTATTGTCGCGCATTGCATCGGAGAAGTGGAGCATTATCTAGACTATTATATCTTTATCCAGACTGTGCGGTGCCTTCTAGAGCTGTGCTTCAGCCAAATACCTATCCGTGGACCGCGGCAGCATGGAAGAATCTTGGCATTTAGGAAAGATGGACAGACGTTCGCATCCGGGCCAGCTGATGGAAAGATCACAATCTACGATCCTCGCACGTTAATCTCACTCAAGACTCTCCCGATTTCCGGGGACGTCTATCCGCTCTTCTGTCACTCAAAAGAGACAAAATATCTTCAGTGCAAAGGAGGACCATGTGTTAGATCAGCAGTGCGACTGTGTTGTGATTTCGCGACCGATTGCCTTCGGAGGTCCATTTAATAGGTTAGCAGAGCGAATACACTTCAGCCCTATTTGGCCACCGATTGGGTACGTAAACAGCATCCAACATGACTCGGATGATGTTCTCCAACCTCTCTCCTTTGTCACACAGTTTATCGGGCTCGTCTTCTCGTATATTTCAAGCCCCTTTAGCCTTGCATTTCTTGTTCTCGTCCGACCACATCAAGTACTTCCGGCG
This sequence comes from Sarcodon aspratus, assembly GCA_003313825.1. Classification (NCBI taxonomy): domain Eukaryota; kingdom Fungi; phylum Basidiomycota; class Agaricomycetes; order Thelephorales; family Thelephoraceae; genus Sarcodon; species Sarcodon aspratus. The sequence continues at coordinate 19,770 of QLOR01001079.1, forward strand.
ATCCTTAGTTCTTCCATGGGAAAGTCTGACCTTGGGCGAGGAACACCACATTCGCGTACGTAGATTTGTGGAGATTTGCTTCGAGCTTGTGAAAAGCTATTAGTGACGTCAGAGCCTAGTACCACGAACTCTCCAGCAGTACAAGGAGAGAGGTGCGCAGGTTACTGACAACGTGTCAGAAGATATTCCTGCACACAACTGTCAACCCAAACGTACAACATCACTCGTAATCGGCTTTACCACCTTGACTTTTAGTCCTTGCGTACGGTATGAATGGGATATACGAAGACTTGAACGTATCATCTCTACATCCACGGGCCTCGAGTGTATTGCTATGCAACGTCAACCCGGTGTCAAATTCAGCCTTGAAACTTGAAGGTTACAAGGTTACAAATTGTACATATCGTCTCTTCTTGTCCTTTCATTTTCATGCTATCATCTACTTCCATGTCGTCTCCCCCGCAAACAGACCTCGAGGTGACAATCTTAGAAAAATTATAGTCGAAGTCTTTGCCAAACTCCGAGGTGGGACAATGTAGTAGGAAACGTTGATAGGATGTTATTGGAGGAAATGGGCCTTAAGTTATTCGTAATTGACGAATATGAAGAGTTGTCGACATTGTCGTCCGGCAGGCCGACAACGACTTGGAGCGCACAGCTGGTAAAACAAGGCTTGTGTATCATATATCATATTTTACAACAATCACATAGCAGTGCTATGTCCATCTGAACTTCAGTCCATGACTAACAACTCTTCGCATACACACCCCCAGACGTGTCACCGAAATCATACGAAAACTCATCCCTCCATATGTTGAACCCTGAGATCAAACTCAGTGATCGCGGTCTGCTTCACCTTCTCCACCTCCCCTTTGCGCCAATCAATGTAATCGGCTGATTTCGCCCATGTCGGCGACCAAGCTGTCTTCTCCAGCATTTCCCACCATTCTCCGGCATGCGGATGGCCAGGGGATCCTAGATATCCCCAAGGCTTGCATGTACAAGGCTGCAAGTACGGGTTTAGTACTTGTTCCATCCCAGGACTGACTGGTCCTGTGAAATGTACGATAGCCGCATCCTCCATGTCGTTCAAACAGAGAAGCTCTCGGTCAGCGCTTGGTAAGCCAGCATATGTTCCAAGGCCTTGTGCATTCCAGCCCAAATGCAGGGACGCCCAGTTATTCCGGAAATACGCGTTCAACGCGTCTTGGTCCCGGTATTTGGATCTCTTCATCTTCCGAGCCAAAGCCTCCAGGTCGTCTATTCCTCCTCTGATTCGTGCCAAGTCCATAAGCATAACTCCGGCATTAAAATAGGGTGCTCTCTGGATATCCTTGTGGCCCATCGGGAATCCTATGTCCTGTACTGCTCCGATTGGCTTTCCCATCAAGTCCATGCTCCAGAGGGGGGTTATATCAGCTCGTATTAGGGTGTCTGCGTCGAGATAGAGGACTCTTTCGACAGGAAGGGCCTTAAGCATATCCACCTTGGCCCAAACAACGCCCATCTCCTTTGTTAAACTATTTTGCGGTAAAGAGAGGAACTTCAACGTCAGGTTACGCCGCTCGGGCATGGAAGAATGAATTCTGGTGCGGTCTTCTTCCATGAGACCACAGTCAATTATATAGAATGTCACCCTCGCATCTGTGTTTTCGACGATGCTTCTCATTGTGACTGCGGCAGCCATTGCGTACGACGAGTTTATCGTCAGTGCGATGTGTACCCCATATCCCAATGTTTCTTCCAGCCCAACTTCTCCCTTGTCTTTCACAAGAAATCCAATCCGCATGTCTGACGTCTTTCGCAGAATCATTTGATAAGCGGAAGAGAGAACTTCGAACTCGCCCTCATGCAGCTTCATGAACGCATCTATGCCGCGTTTGGGGTGGTGAACGCTATCTTTTGGCTCTTTATTCCAATCGTAGTCGTCGAAGATGACTATGGCATCCTTCTTTGCCAACCTCCATGCAAGTTCTCCGTCGAGAAAGGTGTCATCTGCTTCGTGAGAGCCGTCGATGTAGATCCAATCGTACCCAGGATCTCTGGTCGATATCGCCTCCTCGAGTAGCGACATCAGTGCCGGAACACTGAAGTTATCAAAAATCCGGAACGGTTTGCCCGTGAGGGTTAAATTGTGACGAATCTTTGAGCGTCGCTCTATTCCATCACGAGTCTTCAGGAGGTCGAAGTGATCGATGCAAACTATCGACCCTCCGGCTGCGCAAAGTGGCGAATTGAGGAGGAACGTTGCAGAACGGCCTTCCCATGATCCTACCTCCAATATTTTTGGGTCCTTCGTAGTAACGAGGGGAAAAACTGAGGTCCAGTTCGGTATATGGCCAGAGAACCAATCTTGGGTAGACGTGAATTTGTATTCCAGGTTTCCTGGATTAATAGACATGTCTTGCAGAGGTCTGAATATCACTTGTGAGTGAACCTGGAAAACCTGCTGTGATCTTTACTGACACTGTATGATTTGCACTTGTGAGTCGGATGAGATGGGGATGGGATGTCAATTCCAAGTCTACTTATAACCAAAATCTGCCCCTAGGCTTAGAATATCTTTTACTTTGGCGTAGCAATGCGCCAATGACTCTGAAGGCCACGTTGGACTACGGCACGGGACAAGATTATCACTGGGCAGTTGCCTAAAGACTCCGACAGTGGTGCCACGGCATAGTTTTTCTACTTGGCTATAAATTGACGTGAGTCATGGAATCTGTCCACTCAATGCACTTCATCCGACATATTGAAAAACTCTTGAGCATAGAGGGAATTAGTATAGTTGCTGTGCTTACTGTGCCGCAAGGATTCCACGTCCACTCAGCTGGCTGAGATCAAGGCACTTATCGCCGATACGATATTAGAATCTAGTCCTGACGATTTATCCCCTGGCATGCCGATAATGGATATTTTTTTGGTATGAGGCAGGCGATAACTGGCAAGCGGAAAGCTTGTAGGCTTCATTTGGTACCTGCACCATCCACAATCCATTTGGTAATTCGGCTGTAGTGTGGCGTAGTCCGCATTTGATGATCAACCTCGAGTTTAGTTGGGGAAGGTGGAACGGCGATGATGTTGGATCACTTGGAGAGCCTTTGATACATGCAAAAGCGTCCCTATTACGAGCCCTCAACCCCCTCGTTCCGTCGCTCCCTTAAACGCCACGCTAAAACGTGTGTCTTCGCACGAATCACATTCGAACCTACGCTCGAAGTCACCAGCGGAGCTAAAAGACAAAAGGGATACTGATTAAGAAAATCTGCGGCGGAAGATCAGTAAACTCTACATCAAGGACTTCCTGAAAGACTTGACTGACTAGTTCATGAATTGATTGAAAGCTTCAAATCAGGCGAGTACGCAACGCCTACTATCCAAAGCTAAGATGGCGGGCTGGCCTGGGAATGTCCGGGCGATGTATAGCTACGACGGTGGGCGTGGCTGGATATTCACCCCTCTGAACAGCCTCGATCAATTCCAACGTGACAGGAATTTTGAAAATGTTAGGGATGTGCCAGTCATCGTGATTCTGGCTATTACTTGAGGTCGAGGGGATGCAAGCCGAGAAGGTTTCACGTTCGATTGTTGGACTGAACAGCGGCGATGAATCGAGGTCCGGGATCCATGGTTTCCAAATGTCGTTTGTCTTCTTGAACGAGTAAGTGACTGTTCCTGTCCGCGACACAGACGTCTGTCTTAGCATGCCTCCACTCTCCGCAGATGAACAGAGTGATGTCTTTCGAACAGTCTTCGCGACTGATGAAGTTGTACGCGGCAAGGTCATTGATGGTCCAGTCACTTCCAAACTTATAACTGCGAACGAGGTTGGCCATTAGAGCTGGTGAGGCGTCGTTGCGCGTTCAGAAGTAGATAAACCTGGGCGATGGCAGACTCGGATCTTGCGTGAAGTCCTGCCAACGACTGCGGTAAAATGAGCATAAGTCTGTTAGGCAAGGGGTAACATGCACTCTCAGTCTGTAGGCGGAGGATGAAGCGCCGCCACGTGATGTTCTACCTCTGACCTTCAAGTTCACTGGCATACTACTACTACTTAGTAGGAATGCATTGCGGACAGAAAATTTGGTCATTCCGAGGGTTTTAAAACTCAACTTTAACTCAAAAGTTTGCCCGAGTTTTCACTCCAAACTGCAGTCCAATTAAATGTACATCTGGCGCGCCATCTCGTTCAGTCGCGATCGCTCGCTGCTTTGCTCATCATGCATCATCATGCATCATATTCCAGGACTATTCATTTCTGAGTGTTTGCGATCTCGAGGAATTTGATTCTTCGTCCAACGAGTCGACTCTGCCAGAATCCCTCAGATCGTAGCTGGGTTTCTCGATGTCTACTAAGTGGACGATGCCACCGGCCTATTTGGTTCTGCCAGTGTTACGGATACCATCACCCGGGAGATGCGGTTGTGATGAATCGACATACGAGGCGAAGTGTTGCATCGATGTTGATGACAGACCTTGTCTTACAGACTTGGGTTGTATCGCAGTACAAGATGAAATTAATGGACATCGACCTACACTGGAGGAATCCAGCCGATACAGACTACAATGTGCGGGTGACCATACTAGCGTCCACGTTTTCCTGCACCCTGAAGAAGACCGAGAAAAAACGTTAACGAAAACAGTATTTTCAATCGATGGCCAAGATGCAGCCGGTTGTTGGCGACATTGCTTCCACCGCCACGCTCAAATAAGTAAGGTCAACGGATGGAGTTGCTTTAGCTGATCGTTACAGAAATTATCTTGACTACGTCAACCCTGCCTCGCTGCACAGTTGAGTAAGGCGGCTAACAATCAGTGTGAGTCACCTTCAGATGTATGACGGCGTAGCAGCTTAACCTTTTCCTTTTCCGTAGTTGACCGGACGTTGTGTAATGTTCATATTCGTTCAACTAGTATGCACTTGGTTAAACAAATCCCCCGTCCATGCCACATAGCTCGACGCCGTATGCTATTCAAGCACTCGCAACTGAATTGATTGCACAACAGTATCAACTTCGCAGTTAATCGCAACTCCTTCCGCCGCAGCGAGACTATCGTATGGAAATAACGTAGTTTTCCTCGATTGCACGCACATCCTCTGAGTTCAACGAGTGTATTCAAAAGCTGTATCCTCGTCTCATTATAGAAGAATTAGAACGTCCTGCAAGTACTCAGTGATGGCCTCGACTGCGAAAGAGAATAAACCTCAAAAGTTCCGAAACGCCGCAGAATATTCGCCACCTTGCACGACGTTGATCCCCTGCGGTCGCCTCGGAAATTTTGCACCTCTCCAAGGACGGGTTCCATATAAATATGAAGCAACCCAAGCTCTTCTCCGGCAGTACTCTCATTGCTAGCTATATTCTGACAAAGATGATCCCTGAAATACCAAAATCTGAACTCATATTGGTGGCTGGCGGAGGTGGTTTCATCGTAAGTCACCATGACCTCCTTTGCTTCAACTAGACCTAAATTTCAAGATAGGGGAGCCATGTTGCTCGCACCCTTCGCAAGGCCGGGTATCGTGTTCGAATTGCGGATCTCACACCACGACCTTCTCCTGCCGAGCCTATAGACTCGGAAATAGAAATGTTGAAAGGAAATCTCTGCGACCTTGAGTTTTGCAAGCTCGCTGTCGCTGGCGCGCACACCGTGTTGCATTTTGCAGCAAATATGGGAGGGATGGGAGTCATCCATTCCGCAAATGATTACACGATCTACGCCGAAAACCATGCGATGACACTTAACTTGATCGCATCTTCCGTCCTCGCGGAAGCTAAGACGTTTCTGTACGCTTCCTCTGCATGCGTTTATCCAAATTCCCTTCAAGGTGTCGGCAGAAGAGACGTTTCACTTCGTGAGAGTGACGTCTTTGCTGCACCTCCTCCGGTTCCCCAAGGTTTATACGGTTTGGAAAAACTGAATTCAGAATTGCTGTTGAAACAGTACGACAACCGCATTCAAATTCATATCGCCAGGTTTCATAATATCTATGGGCCAGGTGGTGCCTGGCACAACGGTCGCGAGAAGGCACCTGCAGCCATGCTCAGGAAGGCTTTTACCGCTAAACTCCTTGCGAACGAGTCCCCGGGCTCCCCTCCTGCGTTCGAGATCTGGGGGACAGGAGTCCAGCGTCGTAGTTTCCTGTTCATCGACGATGCAGTCAAGGCCATCCAACAACTTTTGAACTCAAATTGTTCATCTCCAGTAAATATAGGTTCGGACCGTTCCGTGACAATCAACGATCTAGCAACCATAGCGCTCCAATGCGCAGAAATTCAGCCGTCCCAAGTCCGCTTCGAATACGATGAGGGAAAGCCTGCCGGAGTTGGGTCTCGGAATTCAAACAACGATTTCTCATCCAAAAGCCTGGGTTGGAAGCCGGAAACGTCCCTCGAAGAAGGAATGAGACAAACCGGGCTGTGGATAAAACAGGAGATCGATAATATGACGAAGGAACTGGACGAAGCTAGACAGCTTCCAATACTGAGGAGCCTACAAAACAGTGCTGTGGTAGATCTGGCTTCGGAAGTTGTTCGTTTCGCCATTCTATTGCCGATTACCTCTCGAGGTTTGGAGGAACCAAGCGACTGTTTGAATCATCTCGCATCATTTGCTCGATCGTTAAGGGGTACCACATGGAGAAACTCGCATGAACTGGGATCAGCTTGCTATCGCGTCACTGTGTATCTTTCCATTGATCACGACGATGTTTTCCTTTCTGAATCGAACAAGCCCAGGCGAGTTCTCCGGGAGAACGGGATTTTCGATGTGGTAACTTTGGAAGCACATCATCCGAAAGGGGATGTCTGCAGCCATTGGCGTGAATGCGCACAACGAGCATGGAAGGACGGATGTGACTATCTCGTCTTGATGGGAGACGATGTTGTTCTTCAAGATGAAGGATGGATGGAGGATATCCATGCCGAGTATTCAAAGATCGCAGCAAAGGAAATGGTTCCTCAAGGGTTTGGATGTGTGGCCTTTACAGATACCACGTTTCCTGGAATGCCTACCTTCCCCATAATACACAAAACTCACATGGACATATTCTCTGGAGAGGTGGTACCAAAGGTTTTTGTCAATCAAGACGGAGATCCATTCTTATTCCAGTTGTATCGAAGGTGGGGATGCTCGAAGATGATCAGGTCGCGAATAAGGAACAACTTAGGTGGGAGTGAGAAAGCCAGGTATGAAAAAAAGCATGCGATCGATTGGACTTTCCAAACATTGGACGTGGCAACGACTACCGTTGAAGGCTGGCTCGGCCAGCGATCACCACAAGTCAACAAGAAACTAACCATTGACATCGTGATACCTTGCTATCGGGTGAACATCTCTTATCTGGATGCCATCTTGAACCTTAAACCTTCTTCTACATGCAGCGTCATGTTCATCATTATCGTAGACGATCCAAGATCTCCTTCGATTCAGCCTCTTCGGCGGAAATATCATCATCGCCCCGATGTTCGCATCCGAGTCAATGATAAGAATATTGGCGCTTCTGCTTCGCGAAATCGAGGCATGAAAGAGTCCTCTGCTGAATGGGTTCATTTCTTAGATGACGATGTCACACCGAAAGATAACCTTTTGCTTGAGGCCGAGACAGCAATTAGGAACCACCCAAATGCGGCTGGCTTTGTTGGAAACGCTCAATTTCCATCTGCCGATAGTATTTTTACCGCCGCTATCCATCTTGCCGGGGTCACATATTTCTGGGACATCTCAACCAAGATGTATGAGGATTTGCCCTGGGGAGTCACAGCGAACCTCATTGCCAGGCGGAACGTGGAAGATGGCGTCGAGTATGACCTTGGATTCCCAAAGACTGGTGGGGGAGAAGATATCGACTTCTGTTTAAAGAAAAGAGATTGGTCGGTCAAGAATGGGCGTGAAGGTTTTTGGCCTGCGCCGGAAGTAATGGTGACACATCCATGGTGGTACGAGGGGACGAGGACGTATTGGAGATTTTACGGCTGGTCGAAAGGTGACGGCGCCTTGGTCAAAATGTATCCAGAATTCCGATATACAGACGTGGCTCCGAACAGTGCAGAGCTCTTGTTCGGTTGCATTGTCTTTCTGGTCCCAGCGTTGATCGGACTCCCTTTTTATTACAACCATTCCGTCCAGATATCGATTTTAGGAGTGAAGGCGATCCTGGCCATCGTGATGGCCAACATGATCCACGATTTATACCGTCATCTTTGGAGAGATTCAGCGAGGACGGAGTCCATCAAGACTTCGGTAGGTGGGGTGAAGTGGATTCTTGCCGTTTTGGAAAGCTCTTTGATCAGAATGACAAGTGAGATGGGAAGAGCAGTCGGGATGATAGAGAGGAGAGAGTCGAGATATCTGGGCAAGAGGTTTGATTGGTTTACGAACAGAGCTGGGTCAGGACCAAGGTGTGAGGAACGTAAAAACGCGTTGCAAAGGGTTGGGTTGTTTATCGCGCTTCTGTCGATGTTGTAACCTTAGTCCGCGAATTCTAGTGTGTAATATGACCAACGACGGTTATTATGGTACGCATATCTATTCTGTCTTCTTGCTATCGAATTGGCGCTTGGAGAGTGAATACATGATTGTTCCTGTGAAAACCAATGTTGCACCTCCCCATAACAATAGCTGCTCTGTCTGATCCCCGTCGTGGTTGGCAAAAAGCATAACGCTAATAATCAAGGAAGCAGCCTTTCGAACGACGAGCACAAGAGTAACTGTCAGCGACGAAGCATGTGATGTCAAACGATTTGCGCCCGCGGCACATATAAGTTGGGTGAGTACGTTGAGTGCAAGAATAACGTGTGACGTAGGCACCACGGAGATGTATGGTGAGCTGCGATTCCAGAAAATAGGCGGGCTTGCTTGTAAGGTCCTTAATTGAGTTGCTATGCTTCCCCATACGAAGATAAACATGGGCAAGGAGAGAAAGTGGAGATAAAACATGGATTCTTGCCATGGACTACCATCTTGAGTACGGAAGTGGGAATACGTCCGGTCCTGCACTACTCCGAGAAAGCCCGACAGTATCAAGGCAATCGTTAAGAATAGGATTCCGGTCATGTATCGGCCCATCGATGAGACATGGGCGGCAGACGTGTTCGAGGCGGAAGAGGAGGAGAAGATCACACCCAAAGTGATCATAAAGACTGATATAACTTGCATCGCGGTGTATCTGCAAAAGAAAAGGCGTAAAAAAGGACAACGGTCACCTATACAAATACCATTGTCTTACTTTCTGCCCAGTACAAATCTACCCATGATCATGCTAATCATCAAACCTCCACTGCGGAAAATGATATGAACTGGCATAGGTATATCATACGAAAATGCGATGTTATTGAGCAACGACAGAGCGTAGAATAGCACGACTTGCAACAGGTAACGAGTAAGAGGGATCCGGCGAGGCTTCAAATAGGGTAGAGGGATGAGATATTTGGTTGTAAATGTAGCGTGTCTTGGCAATCCATATATAGATATTACTAAGAACTGGAAGAATGTTATCAGAGTTCCGGAGTGGGGGTATCTTGTAGTCAATTGCTCGAGCGTCAGTGCATTGCTAGTATTGAAAGATGAGCTACGGTGGTGGTCGGAACTTGAGAAGCTCGTCCCACCTGCAGCAACCTCCGAAAATGAGGGATAAAGTCGGCAGCCAGTCCGACAATTGCAACATGGATGCGGTTGTAGCAGGCTGACTGGAGGGGTATAAAAGTTTGTCTCCATCCAAATCTCAACTCCGCGAATCTGGTTGAACTTCCTTATGTAGAATATTGTCGGGTATTTGTTCGACGTTGAAGGTCTTGTCAGCATATTTAAGCGTTCTGGGGGAAATCGAGCGATCCTCCTCCCCCCTTTCTTTATACCATTACAACCAGTCCCTCGACGGGCACCCACATTTAATCCTCACGTTCTCTCCTTGTTATATTTTCATGTCTTCAGGCTGTCGTCATCCTGCTTCGCTTCTCCCTAGGTCAAGCCATGATCCTGACTTTGTCCGGCTTATGCGTCAAGCCATTACTCCTGAAATGATCTGCTACGTGGCTCTTAAGACCAAATGTGTCATAGTGGTCCAGGATGAACCCCCCGCTGCTGCAAGTGGCATTCCTACTCCACCCCATACACCGCAGAAGACATCTTTCCTTCCTGGACAGGGTCAACAGGAGTCTGCATCTCCGTTATCTTTGCCATCTCTGGAGACTTTTATCGCTAGGATCGTAAAGGCATCCAACGTACAAGTTCCTACCTTTCTTGCTACGCTCGTTTACCTGGAGCGTCTCCGCACGAAACTACCGGTGATGGCAAAAGGCATGTTAAGACTCATCGATCGTTCTATTTACCATCTAATTCACAAACGTTCCATGTCTTCAGGAATGGCATGCACGCGTCACCGCGTTTTCCTTGCGACACTCATTGTGGCAGCCAAATATCTCAATGATTCGTCTCCAAAGAACGGTCACTGGGCTCATTACGCTGCATACTTCGAAGTCGGCGAGATCAATCTCATGGAAAGACAGCTTATCTACCTCATGGACTATGATCTTCGCTTTGATGAGCAAGAGGCTTATACACACTTTGTACACTTTATGCCTACGAGATCTCCTCAAGAAACTAGAGCTGCTGCTGTCAGGGTAGTCAACAAGGCAAGCCAAGCACGAGCGAAAGCCCAGCTGCCGCCTACTCCTCCCCACGATGCTGTCACGCTGCCTGCTCCGACCGGTGTATCCTCAAGTGTACATGGGCTTGTCAAGCGTATATCTTCTGCGTACCTCAGAGTTCCTTCTGTCGGTGCACATTCCTCCCAGACATCTCGTGCCTCTTCTCCTGCGCAAAGTACTCTAAGCACTGCTAGCACCAGTGATACTTCTGACATGGGCTCTTTGACCGAAGATACCAGTTCGCCTCTATCCTCAAATGCATCTTGTAATCACCAAGAGCGTATACGTGATATCGAACGGGCTGCCTCAAGGAAGTTCACTCTTATGCCTGTACCCCCTCACGCGTACAGACAGGCGAGGATGCCATCAACCTGTCCCAATTTTACGATCACACCAGATGAGCCGATTTCAACAATTAGGACACGACATCGGCACAGTCCGTCCACTCAAGTAACTCCTTTGCCTTCTGTCAAATGCACGGCTTTGGATATTCCCATGTTGTCCTCTCAACTAGGCGCTGAATCAAGAGACCTCGGTTCTTACTTGGCGTGTAGCGAGATTAGAATCCTGTCTCGTAGTTCCTCTATGAGCAGCGACACAAGAGATTTATCTTCAAGTGCCACCTTGACTTCTATGTCAAAGAAAGAAGGCTCATTCGGCAATAGTTCCGGTGGCTTCCTTAGTCGTATGTGGGGTGTCGCTACTCGAGGCGTTCAGGACAAAGGCGAGAAGTTGGAACAGCTCTCTGTCGGTGTCGTTGAACCGGAGACTCAATATGGTCACGGGACAAGTGCATTTCGTCGACTTGCGCATTCAAGATCTGCCTTCTTTCGCGGAGGCTCTCAGTCAGACGACAATGTCTGAGATTCTCACGGGTGAACTACGTGGAAATCGGATTCTTGCAACTTGTCATGGCAGAAACTCAGATATCTCAAACCACTTTCCTTATATGCTTCCTCTCTTTTCGCCTTGTCGAGTGGACTATGCCATCCCACACAAAATGTCCCTGCTTACATTCGGACACTTCTATTTCACGTTTTATGTTCTATTCCCTTGTGCTTTTTCACGCTAGCGTTTTGACGTCTTTTACCTTCCCGTTGAGGTGTTTGTTTCATCATGCGACGGGAATCGCATTTTCTACAGCTGGACTTTGGTTTTGTTTAAACTTCATGGACAGTCTTGCTGCAACATGATCCCTTTTGCTCGGACATGTAGTGTAGATCTCCTTCACATCTGTAACTTCATTGTCGTGTAGCTCCTCCATATTGACAGCAATAAAAAAGGATCGAATATGAAATCAGTCCCAATGAAGGGGGACTATTAGTAAACATACATATATAAAATACTGCGATTATCCATCTTGACCAGTCGCCACATTCCATATCTTTTTCATTAACATTGCTGAAGGATCCATTGACCCTTCAATCCTTGTCAACGACACTGTTCCCAGCGTCGTCGAGAAAGTGCGGAGATAAGGAGAATACTACACAAACGTCAGCAGGGGCATTGTATCGCTAGCTAATCACGAACCTTCCCACAGAAATGACGGTACCAGCTCCAGGTCTCCCAAGCGTTCCATTCATCTTCACCCCAGTTTACTCGGTTGTGCCACGCTTTCTCCGAAATAACTTCCCTTGTGAACGGATTCCGGTTTGGTTCCGTAGATGACGGGACAAGACAAGTAGTGAATCCGTCCAAAGTGCGTGACAAGACGGATTTCTGCTCACTCGTCAACGTGCTGAACGCTTTGACGGCAGTACTTAGCGCGGGGGATTCGACTGTATCATCTGTGAAGATTGCCTATGTTAGATGCAAGGACAACATGAGAAAGGCCAATGATATGTACCTTGCTTAGCTTCGGCATCCACGTCCATGGACGCAACAACGTCCGCGGAAGTCACGTCAGCACCATCCGTCGCATTAGCTCTAGCCCTGTTGTCGTCTTCCTCTCGTCTCAAGGCAATAACCCTCTTCCGCGCAATCATTACTCGTCCGTTCGCCTTATCTAATGCAGCTCTCAGCAAATCCCATTGTGTATGATCAACCTTTAATGGTCCTAATCCGTTCCCGAGCCGACTACCAAATGTCCACGCAACTACATCGGTCGGATCGACGATTTGGTACTGCATCAATTTGTCGAAGACGATGCACACCATCTGACGGTTGCGCTTCCAAAATGCTGCAGATGCTGAAAGTATATCCATTCGAGCTTCGAGGCTAGGAGAGCCTCCTGCGCCGGAAGATATTCCTCCAGCCGCAAGGTTACGAAGTAATGGCAGATACCGTTCAACTGCGTTCAGGAAGTGCGAAAACGACCGCGAACCAATATGCAGCAGAGATTGAATGGCAATTGCACGTAAAATGCTATCGACATTGACGTCTCCTTCAATGGTTTCCCCCAACGAATTTTTTAGGGAATCGAGGAGAACCATAACATCCTCCGCCTTTGATCGTCCTCGCAGAAGGTTGAGCACAGCCTGTGCAGCATCATGATATGGGTTGACTGTTTGAAGAAAGAGTTGAAGGTGAAGAAGTTAATAAGCGTCATCGTATAAGTATGTAGAAATGCTCAAGGTTCCTTACCTGGGTCATCGTAATCAAAGTCCGGTGAAGGTGCTTGATCTCCAATAACGCGCATCTCGGGATCCTGAAATGGTTCCGGCAGTGTCCTCATGATACGATCGTAGTAAGCCAGTCGAATTTCGTCTTCAACGACTTTACGCATAAAAACTCGTTTGGGGTGTTGCGGAGATAACTGCAGGTCCGGTATCCTGAATAAAGGAGAGACATATCAGTGGGTTGGGATGCATTGGACTAGATTTACTGACCATTCCTTCCAGACCCATTGAAAGTTGAAGTTGCTCATATGGACTGAGAACCAATCCGCAAATCTATGAGCAACCTCTACATCCAACCCGTCTGAAAGTAAACCGTACACTCTCCTGATTGACTTGCCAACTGCAGGTCCAATCGTTGGTGGTGAGAGCTTACAGAGCTCAGTAATCAACGCTATGTAATACATGGCTTTTTGAGAAGATTCTGGGAGGACAAATAGAGCCCCAAGGATACACTAGACCTTCGTCGGATGAGCTCTTTATTGAGAAAAAAGTGAACTGACCTCGATAACTGTGCTATCCAATTGCCAATCTTTGCCAGGCACTGGGTCAGGAATCTGTATACCCGGAGGAGGACCCGGTTTTGCTTTAAACGTCCCCGAAGGGGTCCATTTGGCATACTCTAACAATACTCTTGCGCACTCTTTCCTGTTAACTTCAAAAATGTCGATTATATCGAGCAAAGCGGATTTGATCGCGTAGCCAGGGGGCGTCGTTGGGTCTGGAGCAACCTGAACGACTCAATGAGGGTCAGCCATAGTTGTGCAACTTAGAGCTAATAAAGAGACGCACGTCGTTGTCGAAGAGGGAAATGTAGTACTCAGGCCACTCTTCTTTTTTCACTTTCGCATCTTCGCTCGAATCAGCCGCCAAACCATCCAATTCTATTACTTCCGGAGGGACCAGTACCGAAGGTAGGTCGAATGGAGGCGCAGTCAACTCGGGACTATCTATGTATGGCTGAGGGAAACTATTTGGTATGTCATTGAAATCTGATGAGTTAAGAGTCTTCAGCACTGTTAATCCACATTCTAAGATCTGAACCACACGGTTAACAGCACTCAGGGACTCTATTAATTGTTGCGTTTACCTCTGAAGCATGTTCGATTGGTTCTGTAGTTCCGTGGAACCGGATGATCGGCTGGACGAGAAATTTGACGTCATTCATTATCTCGATAGATGCTTGAATGGCGTTAATGATTTCTATCACACTTGCTGATGAGTGTTCCTTTAAAACTCTGCCAGCCTGGAATTTAACCGCGTTCAGTCAGACAACACAAATTAAGTCACTAGATGACACACCATCATCATACCCTCGGTGGCACATAATGCAGCTCGTTTTGCCCTCCCATGCGAAACACCAAACTCATCAAGGACAGCAGTAAAAGACAATAAAAGCGAAATCATGGACTGCGCAGAAATGACATTTGCCACGGTCAAGTGAGCGAAAAAATGAATCTTCACAAAGTTTCCAATGTCAGAATTGCTGAGTTCGAGTAGTCACATTGAAAAGTAAAACTCACGCATAATCTAATTTCTCTCCAAGCTAACTGATCCAAAAACGCCTGAAAGCCTTTCCAAAAATCTTCCAATACAAGCCTCCCGAACGAGGGCTCGCCTGACGTCGAACTCCCTTCCACACGAGGTTCATGAAGGATGCGAAGTAACGCAGCATAGTATGGGATCTTATAAGGCTGTTCCGTCACTCTATATACCAACAAGGTCAGAGACTGGATGAACGGATAAACGGGGGTTTTTGTGACAGACCCTATACGAAAAGCGTCGGCGACCAAGGGTACACCCGCCACAGGCCCCTGTTCTTGGATTTGGTTCGCGAGCCGGTGCAACTCCTGAACTGGGTCCTACATAGGTGGATACATCATAGACATCTTGTCAAAGAAACTACACTGCCATAAAGATAGGCATACCACTTCGCCCAGTTTGAAAATCGCGTTTCTCAGTTTTTGTTCGGGAGTTTCGTACACCTCTCGACGACGGTCGTGAGTATCATAATCATCTAAACGGGGGTTACTGAGGTGGATACATATCCCGCAAGGCTTATCCTCACCTCTGTATTTCCTGCGGCCACCTCGATAACCACTCATTTTTGCAAAGGTTCGCTAGTCAAGTTTCAGAACTAACTTACAAACAGTGGCGTGACATTTCAAGTGATGTCACTTTCGTTACATCTGTCACACGATTCTGAGCAAAAAAGGATGTCTAATATTCATTCGTAGATATCCATTTCATGGTATATCTGTTGAAACCAAAAGAAAATACTACACTGCTATCCGAGAGACCCTTCTCACAAGTTCAGGGGAAAAAGAAAATCTTACAACAATAGAGGGAAGAATCAAGAAAGAGCGGGCGATTAGTTATCCCACTGGTCGCCGCCGCCAAAGTCAGCACCGTTATCGAAACCTACCAGAGAATAAAGTTGTGGAGATCCACAAGACAACATATTTACGAACCTTGCTCGTAACCATCGTCATGACTGTCCTCAAAAGCGTCTGCCAACAAAACTCCGCCCAACAATCCAACACCACCTGTCAAGTCGCACGATTAGCCAGTCACAGTACTGAGAGTTCTTGACACACACCTGCTGCAACCGCAGTACCTATGCCCATACCACCAGATCTCTTTTGCGCTGGGTGTTCATATTCTTCGCGATATTCGTTGTTTTGGTGATGACCGCCACCAAACCATCCTATTGTTTAGTAAGTCAAAGACACAATTTAAAATATTGTGAACGCTCGTGTTGCTTGCCTCGTTGACCTTCGGGTGAGTGTCTGCCATGGTGACCATGAGGCGAACCATGATGACCATGAGGCGAACCACTATGCCCATATCCACCATATCCTCCGCCGTGCGGTGGACTACCCCACCCGCCATGCGGCGGACCACCCCATCCGCTACGCGGAGGAGAACCATATCCATGATTCCACTGCTGATGAGGCGGACCTCCGTGATTCCATTCACCACCGTGAGGATACGTTCCTTGGTCACGGTTGTTATTCGGAGGTGCCCCATATGGGGGATAACCTGAAGGGGGAAGAGGAGGAGGAGGAAGAGGACCAAGAGGGTGGACCCAGCTAGATCGTGGCGGCTGTTCTTGCGTGTTCACATAAAACCTGCAGGAATGAGGCGGTTCAGATCTGATTATAGATCAGAGACTGCCTCAAGCATATTACCATGTCTTGTAACTATTTAGAAATTGATCAGAGCCCATCGCAAAGCGAGAAGAGGAAAGCGAACTTGGGGTCATATTGTTGCACCCATCCCGGAGGAAGCAGACGGGAGTCTTTCACAGGTCTGTTAGACGAAAACCGCACAGAGAGGACATGATGGTCACCTGGATTCACTGGTTCACTGTTGTACGAAGGTAGGTGAGACATGGTATATTGCAACGTGGAGGCGTCCGCTTTTTAAGGCGCAGTCAACGACTCGGTAAGCTCCCTGGTAACACAGCCTGGGCCAAAGCCGAACGCAACGCCCAAGATGACATCAGCAACGTAAATATATTATGCCAACTCTTATTAGCAGTTATTGAATTAACCTCCCCATAAGCATTCAGAAATACGAGTAAGTTACAACCAGAAATCAACAGATATAAAAGCCCCATCGGACCTCTTCAATTCTTGACTTTCTTCGTTTCTTTTTTGGGTGCAGGCCGCATTTTAGATGTCGCCGCCTTCTTCGACTTCTTTTGTGCTGGCTCGTCCTCTTCGACTTCATCATTCGAGCTATCGCTGGACTCTAATGATTCTTCATCGGAAGAGTCATCGGAAGAGGTCGATGTATCGGCAACTACAGGAGCTGGAAGAGGGGTTGCCTTTGCAACCTTTAGCTACGACTGAAATCAGGTCACAGTTGAGACTTGGGCAAGTTTAATCGTACCCCAGAAGGAGGAGCTGCAGGTGCAAACGTGGGAGACGACGCTGTCAGTGCTGCTGCTGCAGGCGAAACAGCACCTTCTGTGGCTGAACCGCGACGTGCGTCATAAGCAGTTTTATCCAATGTGTATTGTGCTTTTGCCACTTCTTGGCGTTTATTGTACGTCTAAGATAAGGAAGTTCGGTTGAGAACGTGCGTTTGAAGACGATCACAACGTACCTCTTTCTCTTCGGGTGTCATTGCTGCCCACCGCTGAGATATTGTGGTTAAGATTTCATGGTTGGCCATTCCCGGATTCGCCTTCTTCATCGCTTGGCGTACTTCATTTTGGAATAAGAGATAAGACGAAGCCGGCCTTTTGGGTGCGTCGGGGTCTCTAGGTTTCTTGACCTTTCTCTTCTTTGCCTCCCCGTCCGGGGTGGTTTGTGCCTTACGCTTGCCATTTGCAGGAGCAGGTGCGGCGGACAGGAGAGGGGCCATTTGTTTTGGGTCAGCCATTGGCAGGGTATTGAACTGAGGGATGGGAGGCATAGTAGCATTTGGTCCAAGATGTGCAATTACTTGGGAAAAATGTTCTGCAACATCCGCACATTTTCGCATGGAATCAGCGACAGAACTGAGTTGACCCATGAGCTATAGCATAACGAACAAACCAACTTCAACTTGACGCGTTTCGTTGAAAAGCTAAATAAACAACTAACCTGGATTCTTGCAAAGTCAAAAGGAGATATATTTTCTGGGAGATTGGACATGACGAAGAGCGAGCACCGGGGAAAGATTGATACGACGCGCTCGAGGAAAGAAATACAATAACAAATGGGGAAAAAAAGGAACTTTGAAGGCGATTAGAAAACCGAACTGATTGAGTTGAAGGAAGGGTAAGAGAGAAAACTATAGGCCGCGTTAGATTTTGGTTGTAGTCCCTTTGTATCCGGTGGCTTACCTATTAGACCTCCTTATCCCAGTCACCTTTGGTCCAACGCCATCGCTATCGCCGACCACAATTTGATCTCCGCTTGAAATGACATAAGGCCTGGCCACTGGTCGGGTTGCGACGCTCAACGCAAACGAAAAAGATCAGCAAAGGCGGCTGTGTTGACCGCGTTCTTCTAGGTGTTTATCTTGTTTTTCGTCTCCAAATAAGCGGTTTTAGTGTCCCCATAAATCCCTAGAAAGGGCGCGCCAGAGACAGAAAGAAATACGGTAAAAATGGACACCATGTACAGCGCATGGATCCAACAACACTCTCAAGAGTCCCAACCTGTACTCCATCATGACCAGCGGTCACCATCTGTTGCTGACCCTGCCTGGAAAGATTCGCCGTCCTCGTCAGCTGGGACCAACGGCGCCGGCACTTCTGCTAGCGCCCAGTCATCTTTGGACCTAAACGAGTTTGGGTTGGGAGACATCACAGCTGGTGAGCCTAGATACAATATATAATATTTTACTCGTGTCAATTTGCGACTTCATACGCAGCCATAAGTCATCATGCGCCATCCACTTCCTCGTCCACTACAACCTCCGTATCTCCGTCGTCCTCATCCTACACCTCGTTTCCACAGTATGGATACTACGTACCAGGCCCTTACAATGCTACTCCCTACGGATCCTCACAATGGAACTCATCCGTGCCTTTATCGTCATACTCCTCCTTGAATGGAGCTACCACCTCCAACGGTCAATCCTCTCAGACACCTTCCTCTGTCCAGCAAATGATTATCGAGTTTGGTTTTCACCTTGTGATCTAGATTGTTCGCTAACTCGAAACCTCTGTAGCCCAGCTTTGACTATGAACGGATCAAGTACAACGACACAATACAATATATCCTCTAATCTACAACAACGTCCACAATATCAATATCATAATCTCGCTATCAATCCAGCTTATGTTCAAGGTTATCCTCAGACCCAATCTCCGGTTTCCAATCAACAACAGTCACAAACACTCTCTCCCTACGTTCTCCACGGATCTCCAGTAATGGACTCACTCAACCCTTCATCATTCTATGCAGGAACTCAAGCTCCGTTATCGTCATCTCCGTCTCAGCTAACGCCCCAAGCACGACAAGAGATGTTCAGCACAACGATTCGTCCCCTTCTACAACCCAACCAGTTCACAGGTGCAGGGGCTGTACTTGACCTCACTGATCGCATTATTGCTCTTGGCATGGTAGAGATGGAAACGCCTTTGCGACTTGAAATTTTGACAAAAATCAGGGACAACGCGGGAAATCATTATTTTCGGGCTTGGGTAGAAAATGAGGATGCAATGGAAATAACACGAGAGTGGTTGAAAGCTGCTGCAAAAGGTGATGATCAACTTGCAGAAACAGTGATGCCTCTGCTTCATGTAAGGTGGACGATTCGACGATAACAGTCATGGATTAATCGAAACCTTGATTCGACAGATCATCGACAGATTACCGTGGTCACTCGATTCGCTTCGGAAAGCCAAGCTTGGGAAGATCATATTGAAACTAACGAAGGAAGCGACTATTCCGGGTGAGTTGAACATCCTATTTTGTATCTATTTGACCACAATCTGGTACGGTCAAACGACAACCATTGTTACGCAAGGGTATTATTCTTTGCACGGAATGAAGTTCTGCCCTCTTAAGCAAAGGGCTCTATACCTGTACTTTTCTCACACATTCTTCGCGAGTTTTTATTACGATTTGAACAAACAATTAAGTATTGAATCTAACTTTTTGTCCCTGTCGCTTTGTATGGCAGCGATCAAGGATATGGCATCGAATCTCGAACGTAAATGGCGACAAATGCTTTCATCGTCCAAAGATGACGCTCCCAAAAAGGGTGACGGAGAAATATCCGAGGGTAGGTCATGTCAGTATGAACTGCCATTATCGTCGCTAACATCTTGGATTAATTGTTCTAGATGCTAAATTGAAAAAGCGGAAGCTTTCTGAACCCCTACCGAAAGTCGGTCCACCTACGAAGAAGATCGCTATTGCGTCTACATCGATGACAAAGACCGTCTCTGCGGTGAAGAAGGAGATGAAATCCTCCGTTACTGCGGTTAAAGATGCCAAGTCTGACTCGTCCTTCTTTTCTGCACCGAAGCCAAAGCCGAAACTTCCGAGCTTTAAGAAGGCTCCTGGGCCGATCAAGAAGGATCCTGATGCAAACATTGCTCAGCCGTCTTCTGTGGATCCATTCCAGGAGGCACTCAAATCTATGGGGAAGGCGCGAAAGGAAACTGTAGTAGCATCCCCAGCTCAAGTAATCTCGACAACAGTGTCAGTGACAAGCTCAGGCTTGACAAAGGCAGGAAAGAAGAAGAAATCCGTGAGCTGGGCACCAGAAGATCGACTAGAGCAGGTGAAATTCATCGAAAGAGCAGTATATGACGATGATCCAGTAGACGTCAGCATTATTCCTCTTTTGCCTTTTCCTATGTACCGTAAATTAATTATGCGTCGTGCGTATTTTTACCTTATTGCAGGGAACATTCTTTGGTCACAACATTCGAGATCTGGATCGAGACGAAGGTGCTGCCTTACATGCACACCTCTTTGAGGAGCTCATTGATTGGTTCGAGCCTCTATGTGAGCCAGTTTTATCTAGCTGGGGCGTGTATGAAAGTTAATGTTACTCTGTATTTTTAGTTATCGACATCCCCCCAGATATCGAGGCACCTTCACGAGGAGAGGAGAGCCAAGAGCGAATAGCACAAGAAGAGCGTGAACAAATAGCTCCTATAGCACTGTATATGTCTGCCGCACAGATACCCGATAGTGCTGCCGAGCCTTCGCAACAAATACCAGAAGATCAAGTCGATGTAAACGTTAGACTAATGGTGACTGGCTCCGACGTGGATTCGATATTCTGGACGGGACAGCAACCGGCTGCGGTCGATGTCGAACCTGCTTCAGTATCACAGCTAGTACAGCAGCTAGGAGTAACGTCGCAAAACTCCATGGACGCTCAGGACCCGAGTAAAACATTTCCACCTTTGGATCCAAACCTATTATCAACCGTGGCTGGCTTTGGAAACGTTACTCCGGAGCAGCTTACACAGATTTTAGCCAGTTTAGCGGGACAGAATGGATATTTGGGACAGCAACAAGGCGGTGGTGGTGCTCAGTCGATACCCCCGTATAGCGCAGCTGGCGACCAAAATTGGAACATGAATCAGTACGGAGGTGGGGAGTATGCATACGATGAAAGTAATGGTCACGAATCGCGCCGGTTTTCTTCAGATACGGGATGGGAGGGGCGAGGACGCGGTGGACGACGTGGTCGCGGTAGTGGACGGGGAGGAGCATTGAGCGAAGCGTATAAAGATAGTAGAAAACGAAAACCATGCACATTTTTTGCGCAAGGAAGGCGAGCATCAAATTTCCCACCGAATAACGTTCGACATTGAGTAGAAAACTAATTGGAACACCTTTATACAGGTGCAGATATGGTGATCAGTGCGATTTCAGCCACGAGCCTGTTTACTAGCTTTGGTGCTTATCCTGGTTTTGCTGCTTGCGCCCGGTTTTCAAAGAATTTCAGATACGATCGTCAATGATCGAAGACGCCCTGTTTACGTTTGGCCGCATGCACATTTTTCCAATGATCATCATCTTGGGACTCTTTCGCATCGTAAATTATCATTTTTCTGCATCATTAGTACATAACATCAACACGTTTATTGCATCCGCTATCGTAGCCCCGGGGGGTGGAATAATTTGAAACTCTTTAGACCAAAAAAAGGAGCATGTCTATCTGTTGTTACTATAAGCGAATTTGCACAGGTTTCTCGGTGAGAAGATAACTTGAAAAGGGACCCGGGAACGACTCAACAAGTCCTCGGACCGGCATTTGCCGCGAATATCTCACAGCTACTTCGATTGAATGGGACGAGTCATCTACTCAACCCTACCACTGAATGCGCTGCTTCAACTATCTTTTCATTCGAAAGGGAGGAAACCTTATCCAATACGCCTAAATGTGAATCCTGTTAGTATGATCGACATCACCCTTCAGACTTGTATAGATCATTGATTTAGCTTTTGTACTATGATAAGGCCAGACCACCGTTTCTTCAGGTTGGATTGCTGTAAAGTTAGTCCGTGGATTCACTGCTCGTGCACTCTTGCGCGGCACCGAGGAGAGCGTTCTCGGTATCCTAAGAGTGTCTGTCCTTTGTATATTGACGATTCGCCTTTTCTTAGCTTGTTTATGTAGTAACCGATCTCACTGTTGGTTGCATAATACTACTAGTATGTAGACACAACATAAAGTGCCTACTGTACTGCATCATCATACATCACCATCGCCGAAGGCCCGGCGAGGAGGGGAGTAAGATCCCTTTCTTTTCAATTGGTCGGTATACAAGTGAGTTACCGTTTACCACATCCCGTCCCGATGGCTCGGAAGTCGATGTGATTTCCCATCGGGGGGTTTTTTTCATTTTTTTTTGATCTTGATTGTGTGTGGGGTACACCGCATAGGACGGGATTGAGGAGACCGCCCAGTTCCAAGGAGTCACTAGTCATCGCACGGCATCATCAGAGCCGTCGGATCCGATGACTGTTCTGTGATGGACGATGGGTTTTGACTGGTGTATGGTATTGAATGTAAAGTACCCACTAGCGTGCATCTGCTTTTATAAAAAGATGTCTGCCTCGCTAACATTGAATCTGTTCAGTACGTCGTGACGTTTTCTCTGTCGACTTTCTCTCGTTTTACCACCACGCAGCAACCTTGATAAATGCAAAAACACTCGTGCGATCTCAGACAAACTTTGATTTACATTCTTTGAGCTGCAGAAACATAAATAAATCTGAAGTGCTCTTATAACTTACCGCTGCCATCCATCACTGGTGCACCTTCAATCCAAATGTCTCAGTTGAATCAAAAAGGAAAAGTTATGTTCGGGAGAGTCCCGGTGATTATACAGTACAAATGCGATAAATAAAACAGCTACGAATAGAAATTTGCCTTATTGGGCTGAACACCGGCCTGACCACAAGAGATATACGAGACGGAGAAAGGAGAGGAGAGAGGGTGCTAGTGAAATACAATCTATGCTATGCTAAGTAATAGACAATCAATATCGCGCTGGTTCAGCCGTGCAGATCCGAGAGAGCAAGACGAAAGGAATCGATAATATGACAAGACCGCTAACCACTGCCAGTAGTCCGCCGTTTACGACCATGCCGCTTTGAATTAGTAGAATATTCTGTCGGCGGTGACGTATCAGTATTTGCTTTTCTCTTCCGATCCAGGGTTGCAGCAGCCATAGATGGGGTTGTACTCTGGGCCGTCGAAGCCGGAGTTGAAGTGGGCGTCGATGAAGATGCCGCAGATGCCGTTGACTGTTGTTGCTGAGACGGCGGTACTTTATTTTGTTTGGAGGGTGAGGATACGTCCCCGGATGGGGGAGGATTTTGAGGTGTATTCGGAGCCATTGAGTGATGGGTTGAAATTGGCATGCTTGATGCTGGCGCCCCGTGGTAGAGAGTGATAGAAGAGTTCGATGGCATAGTTTTCCCACCAAACGGGCCATCTTTCTGAAACCCAGGGCCCCCCATTGGGTTGTTTCCAACCATCATACGAAGGGCGTTAGGACCCTGGGACTCCCTGATCTTCTTCGCGAACTGTTTCAGTGACTCTAATTAAAGGTGACATAGTGTCAGTGTGCGGAAGATGGTATGACGGGAATAAACGCACGCAAAGGCCCAAGGTGATTTTCTGTTGAAAATTGTATCAGATCCGTCATCTGTGCGACGCTTTCTGCCAACTGCACACAACCCTGAGTTAGCACTCTTCAGTAATGGTGACAAAGAATGCATACCTCGAGACACCTCATTGTGGCTTGCGGTACACCGAAAGCATTGACAGGCTCTGCAGGTATTGAGGACCGCTCATAATGAATTCTGTCATCTTTTCCGTCTGGCTGTTGTTGTTGCTGCGAGCCAATACCGTTCATCATGGGTGTAGGCGCGTTCCTTACGTGGGGTGATTTACCGATCTTCTGACCGGCAATAGCGTCGATAGTGATGTATTTGTCATGGTAGTTGGCATCAAATTGCAAGTGTTCAAACTTCAAAACAAGCATAGGTCCACCCGGCGTTGAAGATGTTTGGGCGACTTGTTGTGATGATTGAACAACCCATATGTGCGCCGTGAGCGGACCTCGCAGATGGATGGTATATCCGTTAGTATACTTATATGTCCATACTGCAGACACGCATTCAACAACTGCATGTCCTGGACTTATAATTCGCTCCCTGGCGCCGTCAAGGGAGATGTTCATAGCTTTTACCCCAGATTGACTGGTGACGAGAAAGAACCGAGGCAGTATGGGAACACCGATTTCTAAATAAGTGAATGTTGAAAACGACACGAAATTCAGTCGACATCGGAGGACCACTCACCAAATGGTTTCGCCTCATTACGTTGGTTATCCTTCCACAGTGTATACTTCATCACCGCCTTGGGGGTAAAGTATTCTTTCACAAGACTGTCCCAATATGAGAGTTGCAGTTTCTGTAAATTAAATTAGAAAAAAACATTTTCGCGATGAGCAATCGATCAACTTACAGATTTCTTCTCATCCGCAAGTATAGCACTAAATTGAAGCAACCGTTGGATACCCTGTCCCATGCCAATTGGGGGAATAATACTAATGAGATTCTTATCAGTACGGGAATGATAAGATATAATGGCGACCCGCTGACACTTTATGTTGACTGGGATTGGAAACTTGCGCTGAACTCCCTTCTGCATTTCCAGACGAGGGAATAGCCGGGCCAGGAGCCGCGGCAGAAATACCCTGATTGGGCTGCCGCTGACTACCAATAGGAAACGAATGACCCTGTTGGCCCGATGGGCCAGCTACATTTGATTGAATCTGCTGTTGCGCGGGCATTTGAGCTGGTTGAGAAGGACCGGGTTGGGGACCTAGACTAGATCCTGTCTGGCCACCACCAGCGCTGGTAGGAATCGTTGACGGCATCCTTGGCGGTTGTTGCATACCAGGCAAGGTAGGCTGCGATACATGAGGTGTCCGTGGTAGACCAGCTTGTTGGGATGGTGGACGAACCGGTCCAGGTTGCATTTGCGGTTGAGATTGTGGGCGCTGAAGATTTTGCATTGGTCCATTCATAGCCATGTGATCAGGGGATTGCTGTGAAGGCTGTGTAGGCTGGAGGGAAATAGACTGTGATTGGGGATTGAGCGATGGTGGACGAGGAGGGGGATGTGATTGGTGAGGAGGCATATGGAAATGTGAAGCATTAAAATTCTCACTACTCCGCTGCATGTGTAACTGTTGTGCCGGTGTATAATGGAAACTGGTTCGACCAGGCGGAACAGAGGGATTGGACAGCCCAGAGCCCATATCTTGATCTGGAGGATTAGACGCCGAAGGAAATCCAAATGAATTGTTATTGGACATTCGGCCGTTATGCGACAGGTTCTGGTTAAACTGTTGGTTTTGAAAGGGCATGTATATCGAGTTCTCTGGCGTCATTCGACGATTCGGGGCAGGTTCTGCCATGGGCTGCTGCATTGGCATATTTCCAGAGGGCTGTGATTGAGTATGTGATCCAGAATGGGGTGACTGTCCTATTTGTGGTTGTGGTTGTTGATGGGCCATCGGCATAGGACTCTGGTAGTGCATGGGGGGTTGCATACCGGTAGGGTGCGACTGAGGGAGTGATTGAGGTTGTGGAATGTTTCCCATAATGGGCGGCTGAGAAGGTTGTCCTCGAGGTACTGCAGAAGGCATCCCGGGGTTTCCTTGCATGTGCGACTGCCGTGGGTTGAGAGACATGGACATCTCAGGCGACATCTGACCCGGCATCTGAGGAGGTTGCGGTTGCTGCTGAGGCATACGAACGTTCATCTGTTGAGGCGGCATTCGCAAGTTTTGATGTGCATTAATCCCGATCCCGCCCATGTTCTGCATATTTTGCTGACCAGTATGCATTCCAGGAATATGGTTAACTCCCGGCTGATTTATACCTGGCTGAGGAACGGCTCTACGATTTTGAGACTGGATCATCGAATTCTGGAAAAGGCCTTGGTTGTGACCTACACCGTTTATATGAGGCGGCGCGCTAGGGTTCGGGTTCATACCTTGCGTGGTCTGAGTAGCACTTATAAGTGCCTGGGTCCGACGCTGCTGATTGAGATGATGATGTTGGTAAATCTGGGCGGGAGTAGGATTAGGACCCATGTTCTGCGGTTGCGGATTACCCATCCCCATAGAAGGATTAGGATTTTGACCATTTGGAAGGACATTCATTTGGTGAGGTTGGGATGAAGAGGGTTGAGGCTGCTGACCCTGCGGGAGAAAGTGCTGAGAGCCCAACATGTTGTTCGGTAGGTGACTCGGAAGGTGTCGAATCATATCTGAAGGGGGGTTCATAAGAAGACAAATACTCCGGGATTGGGAGATGAAATTAAGAGGAGGATGCTGAAGTGATTGCTGGAACTGGCATGCGAACGGTGCCGAGTAAACGAAAGTTACAACACGACGACAAGGGCCCAAGCTGGCTGCGGGAATGCCGAGGCACTGGGAACGCGACCGATGGAGGGAAAGAGGCGAACGACGCGAGATAGAGAATGGGACCGAGGAACGATCTGTTCACGGACGGCGGAGGGGACTAAGAGGAGGAGCGGCACAGGGAACTAGATTGACTGTACGAGGCTTCGCAAATGGCACGCCGTTCACAGACTTCGGTGCCACATGTCTGGCGTATCAAATTTTTGATCATTACTATTTCTTATGCAGTTTGTTATCGCCTTCACTTTCTTGTACAAGCAAGCGCTGCACAGCAAAAAGGCTTGATCCATCATTACCGACCTCCTACGGTCCAACTTCTTTGACAATGGTCCGTCAGTTCAAGTACCACGAGCAGAAACTCCTCAAAAAAGTCGACTTTCTCAATGTTCGTATCACGTCCTTTTTGACAGAATGCTCAGCGCTGGATGGAATTATTTGTAGTGGAGGCAAGATGCAAATCTCCGTGAGATAAAGGTTATGCGCAGATACCACATTCAAGATAGGGAGGACTACCACAAGTGCCTTTTCAAATCACTTCGACTACGACTCCCCTTAACTTCTTGTTCCAGATACAATAAACTGTGCGGCTCTCTGCGCTCGTATATGCACAAATTATCTCTCCTTCCGGCCCAGGACCCATTTCGAGCACGCATGGAGGATCAGCTGTTGTCCAAGCTGTATGATATGGGCGTCTTGAATTCTCAAGCAAAGCTCAGCGACATAGACAACAAGCTTTCTGTCGCCGCCTTTTGTCGGAGGCGACTTGCCGTCATTATGGTCGTCTCTAAAATGACGGAAACTGTTAGCTCAGTACGTGCAGATCTCAAGTACAAGGTGGCTTGCATAGTTTAATATTCGATTAAGGCTGTGAAATTCATCGAACAAGGACACGTCCGTGTTGGACCGGATACCATAACAGATCCAGCTTACCTTGTAACACGGTACGTCTTCCGCTGTCATGGCGTTCATTTGATGCTTAGTCTTGTGCAGGCACATGGAAGACTTTGTTACTTGGGTCGACAATTCGAAACTCAAACGTACCATTGCCAGGTATAACGACGAGGTGGGTCTTCATTGAGCTCTTTAGCTATTCGACTGACATCCTTTGCCTAGTTGGACGATTTTGATCTGCTATAGAGAGATCATCTTTGATCAAGCATTCTCTCGACTTTTCAGCAGGCCTCCTGCTCTGCATCGATGGCAGATAGATCGCTACCGTAACTCTAGAATAGTCCTTAATGAGGCACAGCCTAATATTTGAGTGAAATCTAGAAACGCGTGTTAGTGGTCTGTATTTCGTGCGATAACTATGTTAGTGAGATTAATACATGTGGATACACGTGACTTCAAAAGTCGACGCTCAAGGCCGTTGCCACCTACTCTTGTCGATTGTCGAAACATTTTGTACTATTCTGCATTTCTATAGCAGTTTTCCAATCTTCCACACGGTCTAGCCATGGCCGAGGCCGGGGGAGAAGGAAATATCAAGGTCGTCGTTCGATGTCGGCCTCTCAACTCTCGAGGTTCGTCTGCTCTAGGGCCGGTTGTGCCAAATTCACAGAACCTCCCTTGTTAACAATGGAATATCTCCATTCACACAGAACTTGCCAGAGGCGCCAAAGAGCTCATCAAAATGAAAGGCAATCAAACTATCCTCGATCCTCCAGACCCAGGATCTACACAAGGACAGGCCGCGTCTGGTCGCGCAAGTGAGCGCAAAACTCACGTGTTTACATTCGATAAAAGTTATTGGTCGGCGGGTCCAAGGGACGAACCTGGTTATTGTTCCCAGGAGACGCTGTATGAAGATTTGGGCAAAGAGCTGTTGGAACACGGCTTCTCTGGCTTCAACGCATGTATTTTGGCTTGTATGTCTTGTACTCATCCATTGCACTTGTATAATATACTCAATTATTTCGTCAGATGGACAAACGGGTATGGTGATTATGGTTTTTGGTCCGTTTGACTATGCATGCTTATAAGGGTCATAACACAGGGTCTGGAAAGTCCTACAGGTGCGTTTTGTGCTGATGTATCTGATCGCTCGTGCGCTCATACAATTTGCACAGTATGATGGGATGTACGTCGCTGGATCTATTGTGATATCGAAATGTGTAACCGAGATTATGATCAGATGGAGCGGACAAGGGAATCATCCCGTTGACTTGTTCAGAACTCTTCCGACAGTGCGATGAACGAAAGATCCGCGACTCAAACCTCAGTTTTGTTATTGAAGTTTCGTACATCGAAGTGCGTCTTCTTGCTAAAGCCTCCCTCTTCCTATTGATTCCCTCCTCCAGATTTACAATGAGAAAGTTCGTGATCTTCTCAATCCCAAAAATACTGGTAATCTCAGAGTTCGAGAACATCCAAGTTTGGGTCCGTATGTGGAAGACTTGTCCAAATTGGTCGTAAGTAGTTATGACGAAATGATGACCCT
>QLOR01001081.1:0-12521 GCA_003313825.1 Sarcodon aspratus
ATTTAAATGTATTATTTGCTCATTTTGCCATTTTTAATGGCAAAAAATAGAAGTGTGGTTTTCCTGATGGACGTTAGTAGCATGTAATTCGAGATCAGTACAATAACTCCTAGTCTCTTACAACTGTTTTGTGTTGCGACGCGGTCTTTATTCCTTGGTAAGCAGTGGAATATGTTCGATATGTCGACGGTCAGCCTCAGAGTCCCTCGTTGCAGGCTTCGCCGGTCTTGCCTAAAAATAGACTCAGAAACGTCTAATTTTCCTTCAACAGAAGGATAGCATACGCGTGTACTCTGAACAATCCAGTTGATGAGTAGATAAATGGCGCTACACATATAACCACTTCAGATCATGTAAACTTTATATACCTGATAGTAACGAGCAGAATATTCCAGAAGAAACCGACCACTACATAGAAATCATTCAGCATCGGACATGTATCAGAACATAATGGCCGTGCACTCACTGTCGGACGTCGTCCCTGCAGTAATAGGTACACCTGGTTGACTGTTCCTTATGCTTGGCAAGGCAAAAAGTAGTCCCGTCGAAATTGCAATCAGAGAAAGTTTCACGTCCATTTCCATGAACCATACAGAAATCGTGGCTGCGAAAATACTGAGACTGAGACCCCACATAACTGCAACGGTTCTGGTCAGTCTCACACTATGGACAACCTTTATCAGATACGGACCTAGGAATATGATAATCGCAAAGGTTTTAGTAGTGGGACTGCGTCTGACGGAGAAGGTCACCCGCAACATCGATCCATCGTTAGCAATACCCTGGAAAGCCGTGTCAATGACGAAGCCTTGGATTGCGCCCTGCGAAAAGACCGTAAGGGGTAGACTGTAGGTATCATCTGAAGTTGCCTATGTCAAGAATAAAATGGGAATTGGATCAGATGTCGAAAGGGGCAAAAAATGAGGGACTCGCAATGGAGTCTCTTGGGTGGTTTTCCATGATGACCATCGATCTTTAGTTAGAAACAAGGGCGCCTGGTAATGAATGAAGATTTACTAAAACGGACGGTATAGCTCCACTTACAAGCGTCAGGAAGAAAGCGGGAATGGGACCGGGTGCCAGCATGAAGAATCGATGGTTTTCTTGCTGGATGATACTAGACTCCGGCAGCAAACCTGTAGGAGCTTGCGCAAACGAGGTGTATCTTCCAGACAGACTCGGACTTTTCCACTGACACTGATCTCTTCTTGATTCGCGCTTGCTTTCAACTTGAAGCTATCCGCGCGATGCTGCTCTCCTGTAGGAAAACAATAGGTTGAGCAAGTTATCCGAGTACGCAGAGAAAGCTCACAATACATTCATTGACAGTCCGGTATTTCCACTAGCTTGCGGTGATTGTAGCTTCCTCGACGGTATTATAACGGTTGTAGTTTCAGGACCACCGGCCCGATCTGTTTCGCCCGCACCTATTCCGTTTGACCTTTGATGAAATGCACACGACATTGAGGCCTGGGCTGACGTTGACAGCTGTCTGCGCAACTTTGCGTGGCAGATTCAATTAGACACCTACTCGTCAAAATTTCGTCAAGCCGGTAAGAGGTTGGAGCTGTGTCGATTTGGTTACTCGTACTATCCATTTCCGAGAATGGATCGATCCTTCAAGTTTTGAGACCGATCGCCGAGTGTATTGAAAAAAGGACAAAATACCCACCGGGCCATTCGGCCTGTCCCACCTTTAGTCAACAATTTTCTTTTTAAATTTATGTTTTCATTTTCTCAGAAAGTTCTTTACACATCGGGACGAAGAGAGCTGTGAATGTGAGGAGCACCCCTGTCGCACCACTTTCCAATATAACTACAACAACATTTATAGCATCTACATACGTATATATAATCTGGTATAGGTCAAAATCAGTTCCTATCTGCTGAAACAATGTATAGGCGTGGTATAGCGCTGTTTAACTTCATTATATTGCTTAGGTATTTGGCTTGAAACATCTCATACATACTTAGAATACATTTACTAAACAGATTCTTCATAGCTACAGTAGATCCCTTGATATGGATGTGATCGCATTTTGAACATTTTCGTATTAGGAAATAGTCAACATCAAAAATGCGTTCACACCACTTTCCTCTCATTTCTCTAGCTCCCCTAGCCTTTTACTAACCTTTCATATAGGTAATTTTCATTTATAACACGGTAAGCATTGACTCTATATAAATTTAATTTTATCCCATTTGAATCTGCCATATTATGGATTACAGTATAAACACGAAATAATGCGTCGATCTAGGTGCGTTTCTTGTACGTTCCCTTCGAACACTGAGTTCATGAGCACGGGTTGTGACGAACAAAGTAAGATGACTCGGAAGTGCCCCAGGCCATTCGGAACCCCGGGAGCTTAACGGATAGCTCGCCTGAACTTTGAACCCTAGTCAGCCTTCGTCCAAGACTACGTAGCCACGCACGTGGTGCGACGGGGGTGTTTTGACGATCATGACGCGGCAGCGCCGCGCATCTTTCTGATCGTACGGTAATTTGCTACTACTAGGAGTTGTACTGTGCAGTAAGACCTCTTGTAATATTTGATAGGACAAAAAACTTTCCATCAGAGCAAAGATAGTTGAACAAATCAATGAATATTAATAGGCGAGCGCTTTAATTATACAAGTCAAATGAATGGCAAGGCAGTGAATTCGCACAAGCAAGACGTATCAAGATCTCGGACAAGAGCGACTTGGAAGACGTCATGAGACCGAGTCGGCTTTTGTAACGGGCACCTTGAGGATAGTATCGAGAGGTCAGCCACGTTCAGAGATGGACACGCGAAACAAATTTTACGGTTGCGAGTCCACTATCGTTGCATCTTATTTGTGGTCATGTAGTAGGGCGACCTCCACGTCTGCCGATGGAGGCTTCGCCGGTCGTTCCTAAAAAAACTACATTCAGACATGTCGATGTTTTCTTCAAAAAAGGATAACATACGCGTGCATTCTTCACAATCCAGTTAATGAGTAGAGAAACGGCGCTACACGGATAGAGAAATTGTCAGAAGATAAATCGCCACTCTGGATCTTGTAAACATTCATATACCTGATAGCAACGAGCATAAGATTCCAGAAGAAACCGGCCACTGCGCAGAAACCGCTCAGCAACGGATCAGATTATACTGGGCGTGCACTCAC
Source organism: Sarcodon aspratus (assembly GCA_003313825.1). Taxonomy (NCBI): domain Eukaryota; kingdom Fungi; phylum Basidiomycota; class Agaricomycetes; order Thelephorales; family Thelephoraceae; genus Sarcodon; species Sarcodon aspratus. The sequence goes on from QLOR01001081.1 coordinate 3,151, forward strand.
TGTCTGATGTCGTCCCTGCAATAGGAGGTACACCTGGCTGACTGTTCCTGATGTTCGGCAACGCGAAAAGCAGTGCCGTTGAAATGGCAATCAGAGGAAGCTCCACCTTCTTTTCCCTGAACCATATAGACATTGCGGCTGTGAAAATGCTGAGACTGAGACCCCACATGACTGCAACGTTACTGGTCAGTCTCGCATTATGGACAAATTTATAAGACGCAAACCTATGAAAATGATGATGGCAAATGTTTTGATAGTAGAACTGCGCCTGACGGTGAAGGTGATCTGCAACTGCGATCCATCGGAAACTAAACCCTGGAACGCTGTGTCAACAATGAAGCCTTGGACCGCGCCCTGCGTAAACACTATAAGGGGCAAAGGTTTGCCATAGCTAGCGGTTGTCGGCGAAGTGTATGATGATATGAAGTAGTCTACGGTGTATACGTCGAATGGATATCTGTTAACGTCGCCGTCCTTCCAAATGAAATCGAGATAGTGAGTCCGTAATATACAAAAGAAATAACTTGGAAGACTTACAAGCACTTGGCTTAAAGACTGTGACGGAATTATCTGATTAGCCGGAAAGTTAATTGTTGTCGACATGACTACGACCCGTACTAGATATTTTATCAGATTTACACAGTATCTCAAACGCTGAATACCCAGGCTTACCTGTCACATTTGGAGCAAATCCGTCCACGTTATCTCCTATTAATTGATCGGAAGGGTAGTAATCGATGCGGAAAGCAAGCTATATCAGAAGAAAAAGTTAGAACTCTAAGGTTAGCTACTTCAGAACGTTGAACTTGCCGTGCCAGACTTGCTTGGATCGAACGAATCAACGGTTATGATAGCTCCCAACAGCGGATCTGCTGTTGACAGATTGGTAAGCCCACTGTTGATATCCACGTTAAACTCGTCTTAAAAAATAACTAGAGTCAGTGGCAGAAAACGACGCTCAGATAGACAAATTGATTTACTGAATTTATTCTGCGAATTGACTCCTGCCTCGAAGTTTTGCCATCCCACAATCGAAATGACCGTGATCATAATCGCCGTAATTAGTGCGAAAAATGATACCCAGCGCTTATTGAGCCAAGGCATGGCTACGACGATAGACGTTAGCATTAACGTTAAAAGCTATCTGGCAAGTAGACGTACTTGTTCTAGGTCCTCAGGTAAATCTGCCACAGAAACAATACATCACGTTAGCGGCAGTCAGTGCAATCTATACCTCGACGGGACTCACCACTGGCACGAATTATCTAGAGGACAGAAGGAGGGGAGCTGGTCAGACAGACACTGGACGGAGGCAGATTATGAGGGACTCTCAGGGCACGAGTTTTCACCTAGGCTTCGGTTCTTGTTTATAAATGTGGGCGCCAACGACCCATCACGACAGGTCTGAATGAATTGAATTACTCAAGCCAGTTACTGTACATGTAAAAGTAGGAATGATAAATTTGGACTTGCCACATTATTATCAAAACGTTCCATTTGCCGCTTTATGAACCCACCTGCAAGCGCATGCAAGGCACTGCCGCACTGGAGATCATATCTCACCCCCAACCCTACTTGCAATATAGTACGAATGACTCAGGTTGGGCGCCAATAACTAAAACAGATGGCGACGAGCCATCCCATGATTGAAGGCATTGGAGGAGTTTTCTTGCGGATGCTTTTTTAAGATCTGATTAGAAATACACCGCCCATCAGGTTCCGTGTCAGACTAACCGCCGACGACCTGTATGTATATTGTGCGTACTGCCACAATAAGTTGTTGGAGTCGGAGCATGATGGTCACGAAACTGTGACGCAACAGCGCCCACGTTCAAGGCACTGGCGATCAAGGAACAAACATTATTTGAGCATTACATTAGTATGTAGAGTAGTAACCTGAGTGCCTTTCTACGTAGATAGCGCGACTGTCTATTAAGTAACTTTTCGTATTGGCCAGAGCTTTTCAACGAGGCAAACGTAACTGAACGACCAAAGGGTATTGATAGGTGAACTTCAAATACACATGTTAAATGAGTGACAATAGTACTGGGCAGACGAAATCTGCACAATAACTTAAAAATGAACCAGAATCACGAGGACAAGAATGAAAATGCAGGTAACATTGTGTTGTTGGCTTTATGTACTGTACCTCGAGGACACACTATCGAGAGATAAATACCGTTTCAGAATCAGAGACGAACCACGTGGAAAACAAAGTCCACCTCCATTCGGAAGTCAGTAGACCCTCCCAAGTCCATTACCGTGGTACTTTATTTGCGTCCCCCGAACTCGACGTCCGTTACTGCGGGCTTGGGTCGTTCCTATTAAGAGACTCAGAAAAGTGGGTTCTTTTCAACAGCAGGATAACATACGCGTCCATTCTTGACAATCCAGTTGATAAGCAAAGACACCGCGCTAGGTGGACAGTATGTGTTAGCAAACGTTACTACCCTTGACATCGTAATCCCTCATACCTGATAGCAACGAGCAGAAGATTCCAGAAGAAACCGGCCACTAACACAGCAATAACTCAGGATCGTCTGCGGATCAGGGTAAAATAAACATGGACTCACTGTCGGATGTCGTTCCAGCAACAGAAGGGACACCAGGCTGACTGTTCCTGATGTTCGGCAACGCGAAGAGAAGTGCAGTCGAAATGGCGATCAGAGGAGGTTCCACCTTTCTTTCCCTGAACCATATCGACATGGCGGCTACGAAAATACTAAGACTGAGAGCCCACATAACTGCAATAAGGACCGCGTCAGTTTCACAGCGTGGAGTAAATACAATACGTTGATTACAAACCTATGAAAATGATGATAGCAAAGGCTTTGGTAGTAGTGCTTCGCTTGACGGTCAAGGTAATCTGTACCGATGATCCATCTTCGACCAAGCCCTGGAAATTTGTGTCGACAGTGAAGCCTTGGAATGCGCCTTGCGAAAAAATCGTAAGGGGCAAAGGATCGCCGTAGGTACCATTTGACGGCGATGAGTACGCTGATATTGTGTAATCCACGGTGTATGTGTCAAACGGATATCTATTGATATCCCCATCCTTCAAGGTAAGACCGTGAGCTCAAAATACGCAACAGGGATAAGGTAGATGACTTACAAGCACTTGGCTGACAGTCTGGAATGGCATGGTCGTATTAGCCGGGAAGTTGGCCGTCGTCGACATAAGCACAAGCCGAACTGAACATTTTTTTTGAGTACAGCATGTCAAAGCACAGAATGCCAGGCTTACCTGGAACAATGGGAACCATTTCAGGAATGTCCACCTTCAGATCGCTCAGCGGTTGATAATCGATCCGGAAACCCAGCTACACCAGAGCAACCTCAACAAACAAAGGTAAGGGATCAAAACGTATCGATACATACTGTGCTCTTGGTTGGATCAAAAGAATCAAACGAAAAGAGGGCGCCCATCACAAAATCGGAGGATGTCCAATTTGTAAGCCCATTGTTGAGATCCCCGTTAATATCCACTCCGTAAGCATCTTCGAAAGGGCGTTAGTGGAGGATATATATTGCGATTGACGAGATTGACTTACTGACGGCACTCTTCAAGTTGACTCCAGACTCGTAGTTCCGCCACCCCGTAATTGAAATGACTGTGATCATAACCGCCGTCGTGAGGCCGAAGAACGACACCCATCTCGTATTGAGCCAAGGCATGATGGCAACTACGATAGGTATCTATCATCCCACCAGTTCCCCAAAGCAGATGTAGAACGGGCATACCTATAAGTTTTCAAGTATACTTCAAGTGTATTTGATGTGCTGGTGACAAAGTTGAAAACTAGCACAAACGAAAATATTGTTAGCCACAGTCAGTTCCAATTTATGCCTCGATGGACGCACGAAGAAATATCTGAAGGAACTAGACAGTGTCAGGTGCGGGACGGATGCGAATTGAGAGGGACTCACATGGGGTAAGTAGTAAGTAGCTGGAGAAGGAGGCATATTATTTGTACGTTCTTTGTTTATAAGATCTTCGGCGACAAGGTTCCGGCGCCAAGACCCAGACCCATCAAGCCAAGTATGTAATCCAAAACATGGTGAAGTGGAAACACATCCCGTCACTGAATTGCAGTACCATCAAAAAATTTTCGACAGGTATTACTCTGTGATTGGGTTCCGGCATGGAGGCACCGAGCGCGCGTGAGCCAGTTGCTCGTTTCCAAACAACTGTTCCTATAGGTATACACAGTCAGATCGAATACAAACAGGCTTCCATGACTGATCAACACCGCCGTTCATGTCACGCACGGCACCTGAGTCGGCGTCTCATGCCGTTCCTCATTCCTGGGCTTTCACCCCTAATCACTGCTCGTCACAAGGACCTGTTTCAGGTCAGAGTCATTCATCCTTACCGTACATGTGGGCTAATCACAAGCCTAGCTAATCGCGCAGCAGCCTCATTCTGGCAGCATAATATGCCGAAAAGAAACCAAATCACAGTGTTAAATATTGAATAGATGGTTGGTTAAATACACATGTCAAACGAGTGGCTAGGCAAGGGATTTGCCCAGGTGGTTAATAAGGAGAATATGATTGTGACATGAGAAATGCCTATGACATTGCTCCTGACTTAACGTACAAAAGGCCATAGGGTATTTTCGAAAATTTAACAACCCGTTTTATGACCAAGAGCGCTGACGACACGCACAATAAATCTACCACCAAACGGTCTGTGGCGTTCTCAGCGTGTGATCCGTAATCAGCAACTCTTGCGGGGCCGCTATCATGGCTTTATTTCATCGGGAGCAGAGGTCCTCGGCCGCCCTCGGTATCAACTACTGTTGTCTTTGCCGGTCGTTCCTGAAAAATCACGCCTCAGAACCGTCGAATTGTCTCTGGCAAGAAGAAGCAAAACATACGCGTGCGTTCTTAACAATCCAGTTGATAAGCAGAGAAATAGCGCTACGTGAGAAGAGAGAAAATCAGAAACTGAACTGATGTCCCAGACCAAGGTAGCCTCCGCACCTGATGGCAACGAGTAAAAGGTTCCAGAAGAAACCGACCACTGCATGGAAACCCGCTCAGCATCGACCACGCACAGAATTCAACCGAGCGCGTGCACTCACTGTCTGACGTCGTTCCAGCAACAGGAGGAATACCTGGTTGACTGTTCCTAACGTTCGGCAACGCGAAAAGCAGTGCCGTCGAAATGGCGATCAAAGGTAGTTCAACCTTCCTTTCCCTGAACCATATAGACATAGCGGCTGTGAAAATACTGAGACTGAGACACCACATAACTGCAATAAGGATCGCGTCAGTTTCACAGCGTGGAGTAAATACAATACGTTGATTACAAACCTATGAAAATGATGACCGCAAAGGCTTTCGACACGCCACTGCGCCTGACGGTAAAGCTGATCTGCAACTGAGATCCGTCATCGGTCATGCCCAGGAAGGATGATTCAACATTGAAGCCTTGGACAGCGCCCTGCACAAAGACAGTGTTATGCAGAGGAACGCCGTAGCTAGTGTTCGATGGCGACGTGTACGCAGACATGGTGAAGTTCACAGTGTATACGTCGAATGGATAACTGTTAATATCCCCATCCTTCAAGCGAGATTGAGATAACGAGTTCCAAATATCAACAGAAACAGGTTTGGTGGCTTACAAGCATCTGGCTCACAGACTGGAATGGTATGACCGTACCAGCCGGGAAGTTTGTTGTCTTCGACATGAGCACGACCCGAACTGAATGTTTTCTGAGAAGCATGTCAAACATAGGTTGCAAGGCTTACCTGGAAGAGCCGGAGTTGTCTCATTTGAGGTCGAGGAAAGTAACTGGTTGATTGGAGTGAAATCGATACGGAAACCAAGCTACATCATGGCGTTCTTTAGATAGGGCTGATATAGCTGAACCAAGGCTGGGGACATACCGCGCTGCTAGACTTTCCAGGATCGAAGGAATCGATATCTATGATAGCCCCTAGCACCGGATCGGCAGATGTCCAATTAGTAAACAGATTAGCAGCGTCTGTCGAAGCGCCATCCACTCCATACGCGTCTTTCAACAACCAGAGTCAGCAGCATCTTCTTCTTTGATCGACAGGACGATTTACTTGCGGAACTCCTCACAGAAACTCCCGCCTTGTAGTTTTGCCATCCCAGGATTGAAACCACTGTAATTAAGATCGCGGCATCGATAGCGAAAAAGGATATCCAGCGCTTATTGAGCCAGGGCATGACTATGATGGACGTTGACGTCAGTTCACCCACATGAAATGTATTTTGTAAGTAAACTTGCCTTAAGTTTCTGGTTTTATGACACACAATTCAGAATTCTCTGTCAGCTGCAAATACCGGGTCGCAACTGCCTCTGCGAGCTCACCACGATTAGCTGAGCGGTAGGGAGAAGCCCGTCAGACGCGCTGAACTCGGAACAAATCATGAGCAACTCACATTTTGATCTGGGTATAGTTAGGATTGTATTGAGCGGTCACGACAGTTGCAAAGAGGGCGCCGACGCCCATATTTCTCAAATATATACTTGTACAGCCTTGTCCAACCATCATCTCCACGGCTGTAGTATGCGACGGTTGTTCTCAGTGTGCGGGACGCCTTGTCCAATCACAGGGCAATCCGCACTTGGGTCGTCGCATATTGTACTGGGCCCTCCGTTTGGCCTTCTCACGAACCCGCTGTTCCATCAATCGCTGGCAAGATCCGTGTAACCGATCTTGTCAACCATGCTCCAATGGTGATTCCCATTGTACGAAGTATAGGCCATGGCTGAGGTCTGAATAGCATTTTCGTCCCAACTGCAGACAGGTTAGCCTTGACGATACGAAAACATGTTTGAGGTAAGGTTGCGTGGGAAGTCGGGCGGAAAGAAAACATGGCGCCTTTAATGTGAAATTGTGAATCAGTGATTTGCATGGATGAAATTGAATATGGTCTTTTGACGCCAAGAAGCTTCCATCAAACGTCAAACCTGCATCCTAGTTCCAAGGAGTTGTTAGGTAAGAACCCCAAAGTCTTCGGCATTTCTGGTGCCGTCCAATGTCACTCGTCACAAGCATATTTCTTCACCAAAAAAACTCGACAAAATCCAAGTTCAGTGTGGGGTTTTGCCAGTGAGTATATTTCAGCTTCCTCGATTTTACAGCACGCTCAGAATTTTAGCCCAAGTTTTCGAAATTCGTTCACAATTTTATGTTTATTTGTGGCATGAAATTGGTCATTGGTAACCCTAACCATGACCGTCACGGTTGTAGTAGTGCCAGCTGGAACCAGCAATGTACTAACTTCGTAAAGTACTCCGCGTTTCCGTCCAATTAACAGGAAGGAAGATGCGTGGTTTTTGCGAGAGGCTCTTTCCCAGATTGAGTTCCAAACTCTATATGATTCGCTTTTGTCGACATACGAACTTACAAAGCCCTCGAGGCTCGACTCGGAGTTGCCTTAGACTCTCATTCAAGTTCCTTCTACTTGTGTTTGACTAGGAGAGGTGACAGAATGTAGTACGGAAGTCTCTCTATGTGTAATAGTACTTGCGTTGATCTGAGATAATACAAAGAAAGTGTATGTATTATATTATCTTTTAATCGCATAGTCTGTAAGATTGGGTCCGATCCCGTAATTGCGAGATCGCAGTCGATGATACTTTGATCTTCATCAAAGGCAACCCGGCTCAAGGCATATGTATTACTCGACACGGAACCGGAACCGAAAGAACCGCAGGAATTTGTTAGAACCTTTGATTGCACTGACGTACACAAGTTTCCTTGCTTGAAGAGAAGGGTCGTTCACTCGTCTCCGTGTCGTTTCCAAGCTACACCAGTTGTCACTTGTAAGAGCCTGCAAGTAATGTGGAGTGGTCTTCCGGCCACATGAAAAAACTTTTAGCGTTTAATAAGCGTGACGATTCTGTTGATTTACTGTAATAATTTAAAGTCAAAAGACCGTTCAGCGGCCCAGTGCTGGTCAGTCATGACCAGAAACGAGAAGTTACGGTCAAATGACTGTGACTAGTCGATGACCAGTCAATGACTGTCAAAACACTTTGACTGTGGCTGATTCCAGTGAGGGCCAGCAAGTTGTGACTACGTTGTGTCGTCACTGTCATGCACGACTCGGAAACCGGGTACTTTTGGCTACCTTGGCCTGAGGAGGCTGTGTTCTGGTCAAGTCAACAGAAAGTCAACTCGTGGCCAAGTCATAACCGACCAATGACTTTCCTTGACCGTCAATGACCTGCACAACACTGAGTTCAGCCGTACTAAAATATCTGTGGAGTTAAAAAAGTTAGTATAATCGCCTCGATTTACGGTAAACCAGTAAATCAGCGTAAACCTCGGCGTGACACGGTAACGCCTTCCTTGATGCGCCCTGCCCGTTCGAGTGAGGCCGACGCTCGGTTCCAGCTTGGGGGACCCACAAACAACGCACGGATGCCCAGCCGCGAGTCGAAAATTGCCGCCGACGACTTTTTCAGGGCAGAGCTGAGGTCCCGGAAGGAAATTATCCCGTATTTACTGCTAGTACCTAGGTGTAATGCCGTAAATACAGAGTAGAACACTTATCACCGGTGCCCAGACACTGCCCGGGCTCCAGGGTGAATGTGCAATGATTTGGCGTCGACTTGTGCTAACCGGCCCTAGATAAACAGGTCCGTTCAAGTTTAAATCTGAATACATATTATATTTACGATAGTGTGGAACCAAGGGTCAAATAAATTATACTGACTTAGTAGTACTAGACTAGATATACATCATCTGACTTGTATATCCCACTAACTAGGCATGTCCAACGAGAGCATGTAGTGAGAACTTGAAGACGATGCCCGTAGTAGTAGCCCCAGGCGGCAGTCACGTGTCTGTAAATCAAGGTAATTTACCGTAAATTAAACTTGAATAAGTACTTTACCCCTTTGAATCAGACTTTATTTCACTTATGGCGTAAATCGAGCCCCGGCAACGTTCACCAAACCTCTTATCTGCGTGGATCACTCAAATAAATTTATAGGTTACTCAATCATACGATTCTAACTAATGCCTGCAAGACCCCAGCCACAATACTGAACCAGAGGCCCTTTTTTTTCTCTCGCACTCCTCAGAAAGACTTGCTGCCGCTGCCGCCACTACCAACTTCCGTTTTAGGAACTTGTGGCTCCCCGCGTCATCCATTGGCACGTCACGTCGCTTCAAGTCTTCGACTCGCCATCATTGGCGTCGCTCCTCGCTATCCTCTAGCATGGGTGTACCAGGGTTATGGAGTGTAAGTCAACTATCTGTATTCTACCATTCTACTGACAATATTTGTGTACTAGTTACTCAAGAAGACCGAGGAGATTCAGTCGTTCAAAAATCTGACAGTCCGAGAGGGATTCGACTGCAACAGACGTGGCACCAGA
>QLOR01001089.1:0-12234 GCA_003313825.1 Sarcodon aspratus
TTTTATCTGATTTATTCGATTTTCTACAGACCAGTGGCTCGGACATTTAGCCGAGCCGTGGCAACACTATCCAAAGGACTTGAGACCTGATAAACTCAGCTTCGGATCACTGCCTCTGTGCAAGAAGAGATGATCAGGCTCTGTTCTCACGAAGGACAAAGAAAACGACTCACTGAAGAATTCATAAGACAGCCACGATAGCGCATTACTAGGCATATGTGCAAGTATCCGAGGACCCAACGTCAACCCCCTATCAAACCCTCTGAGGCCATCCTTTTGCCAGATAAGGTGGAAAGCGTGTATCATTCTTCTACAAGTGTGTATTTTGTGGTCATGCAAAGTACCTCTAGTTTGTATTAACATTTTTACGGAACGGATAGGCTTCAAGGAACAGGTTTAATCTTACCATCAAAGGGATTCATCAACGCGTCGCTTGCAATAGTCGCAGACGCGCCTGCAAGAGCTACGCACGAAAAAAAGTTGTACACAACATGGATGATCGGAAGTTATCAGGGGGATGGTGAAGAAAACTCACAAGTAGCAAGCCCTTGATTTTCCTCTTCATTACCACCTGCTACATCTTTAATGAAATCATATATCCCGAAGTGAACTGCATGAGTGGTGCCTGCTCCCAGGACCACGGAAGACAGCCCCTGCCACAATGCTCATAACCCTTCTGTTGCAGATATCCAGCTGAAGGCATTCCCAATTCCGGTATACATCGCTGCTGGAGATGCCGTGAACACCTGCATCCGAGTCTGTGGGGGAGAAAATGAGTCGTAGCCCTGTAGAGATATTTGCGATGGAGGAAGATTAACACACTTTGATGTCGGATGTCCTAGTCGTGTTTGAGTTTCCATGCAGGCGGATTTTGCCACTTGCTAGGCAGATGGTTTCAAGTGGCCAATGCGATGTTTTCGGCAGTGAAACCACTTCGAAAACGATGCAGTAGGCCTAGAGAATAGCAGATTGAACTTTATGGTTAGTAAAAATGCCCAAAAAGTGTTGATACATCCGGCGTACCTGATCTATAGGATCGACGGCATGTCTAACCACATCCACACCCAATTCTACAGTTTTGAACCCAAATACTTTGACCCCACAGCTCAAGACCCGAAGACCTTCCTTCACTTGAAGTTCAGAAAAGTCACCTGAGTTGAAGTTGGGTGTGAATCGATTGGCCTTAAGCCCTGGCAGCGGCTAGTTGAGTTGGGACGCGTGGGCTGTGCAAGGGGCAAGAGTGGTGCGCCGGTGGCGAGAGGACAAGAGAGAATGGTCGTCAATGGCTGTGGTCGACGACTAGGCCGAGCGTTCCAGAACCTCATTGCCAATCCTATGGTTCAACCACGGGATTGGCAATGCCATGTAGGCTAGCGAACCTGTTGGTCAGACAGAAGAAACTGGCCCAGTTTTGAAAATAACCTAACATCAAGTGCGAGTGTCGAGATTTGCCAAATCTCGTGAAATGCGCGTTTTGTGAGATTCGGCAAGAGCCGAACTGGGTAAGGGCCCGTTCGGTAGCTCGGGTTTTAAAACCGGACGGTTTCAAAACCGGGAACGCGAAATCGGTGGTGGCACTCAAGTCACACTTGAGTCACACCACAGCTGCTGCGACAGCCCACCTCATTATTTGTATGATTTTTTGCGCATTGTACTCTCTGCTTTATTATTATGGATTTTACTACTTCTCAAAGAGCAAAGGCCTTATGAGACTCCCTGAATAAGAAGCGCAAAAAAAAGGTTACAGCACTCATGGTGGTGCAGTAACCCTGTGCTGCAATTCGTCCCAGGATCAGCCAGACAGACTTTGTAGGCGCTGAACAGCAAGGAACTTGGCTTTGAGCTAGAATCTTGGCTAGAATTATATATATTAATAACATACATACAATCACAGCTAATAAGACACGTACCTTGTCCCAATGTCCATGTCATTTCTTGGCATCCTTCTTCACACCTCCTGAAACGAGCTCTGAACCAAGCTCTGAGGACTCTAATGAGCTCAGCAGAGTTTGCGGCACTCCATTTGGTCTACTTGGGAGGTTTAGGGGAGCCTTTGGCTTCTGCAGTGGTTTGATAACTGTTAACGGGATCAGCAAGTGATTTTGGTGTTCTCCCCAGAATCCTTGATTTAAAGGGGGTGTGATGAGGTGTGTTCTCTTGATTAGCTGACATTGGCAGGCATACAGTAGTAATTATAGTGAAACAAGAGGAAGGGAAGAGCACAGGATGCGACACGGGAGGAGAACGAGAACGCGATGCGGCGGCATGACAGGCGCTTTTCGAAATGGGACGTCGACTGAACAGCCTCGGCCAGTTTCAAAATTGGCCAGTTACTTAATTTGGCAAACCGGACGGTATTGAAACTGGAGGGTTGAATTTGGCAGGCGCCGGTTTCGAAACCCGAGCTACCAAACGGGCCCTAAAACGTGCCTTGTATGAGATGCAGCAAGCACCGAACTTGGTAGAACGTGCATTTTACTAGATGTTCATGAGCTCTTCATGATCAGCGCAGACTGATTCTATCTAAACAATGTCAGTATATATTAAATAATCTAATCTAAAACTACTTATGTATATAACAAAGGTTAAAAACCGGTTTGTAGAGGCATAAAGCGCATCTACCTACTGGGGTGTCAAGCTGGAAAGGGGTGGTGAAGGGAAAAGCGAAAGAAATCCCACGAGAGGCCATATAAGGGTCGCGCCTCGGGAGTTGCCGCAAGTCACGTTTGAGACTCGCCTCCCCAAAACAGGAATTGCGGAAAGTCAAACGTGACTTGCAGCAACTCCTGAGGCGCGGCCCTTATATGGCCTCTCATCGAATTTTTTTCTCTTTTCTTTATTCCCCCATCGTCCCCCTCTTCCTCTCCCTCCTAATAGTCAAGTGTATTAGTGTAATTAATTATGTAGGTATGTTTGTAGTTATATATTAAGTACAGTATCGGCACTGGGTCCAGGGATATTCCGAGGAGAATCCAACTTGCGCCAATCAAACCCCTGTGGCAGTCGGTTTCGTTGAGCCCGATGGTGAGGGTACTTCGTGTGGATTTAGCAACCCCACAGAACCCCTTTACCTGCCACAGAAGGTTCTGGTTGTGCTGCAGTGAGAATCTTTCCGAGCAGAGCTTCGCTCATGCTGATGTTCTTACATCACAGCTGCTCTCGGTTTAACATCCTTACTGTCTAACAGTAGTGCATGTCGCCCAGACTTGTTTCTTTTCATGGCCCTTCATCCACTGCCGTTCTTTTTTTCTTCTTTTTTATTTCTTGGATTCTGTGGTTCTTACTTTGACGTATGTGCAATATGTATAACTTGTAGAATAGACCGAGTAAGCCCTCTCCTTGCTCGATTTTCGTCTTTTCATGCCTGTATCTCGTCTTTCACTACTTTTGGCTCTCTCACCTCTCTCACATGTCCTGTTCCATGATGGTCTATCACCCTGCTGCAATACATTGGCTGGTGTTTTCGCTGGTCTATCACCTGCTACGTTACGAAGTCTCCTGAGGCTTTCAGTGAGTCTCAGTTTAACTCAGATCTCAGTCTCACACACTTATTCACTTTTTAATTCACTCTCAGAGTTTGCGGACTAACAGTATTAACGGGGGAGAGGTTAAAAGTTATATTAACATCAATATCACTTCTGCCCAAGTTACAGGCAGTTTCTGAGGGTAAGTGGGGGTTACATAGATGCTATGCCAGTCTGAAATTATGAAATAACACCTTCAGCTGTATTATGTCGTAAATAATAGCACTGGTACATGATTTTTGACCTCACATGTGATACACATGCTAACAACTGTCTTAGATCATGCAATTGCAAGCTGGAATATTACAAATCTGTGAAGGCAATCAAATATAATCAGTGTTGGAGCATCAACAACGTCAACTGCTTGAGAATATGTGATTGCAATGCAGGAATATCACGTTTGGGGATGTGCTAAGTATAAACGATGTCAGAGCATGTGCTGTTTTATAAGTAATTTTATCCGCTGGTGGATTGCTCTGCGAATAACTACTGATTATTTAAACCCTGCAGCGCAATCATTTTGATACCAATACAATAACATGCCCCTACAATACTCGTCAAAGAAGACGACTCGAAAACCAGCTTGCGCAAATAAAGCAGAAGGTTATTATCCGCAATATTTATCCTTCTTACTACTGACGGGTACTTTATGCAGATAATAATGGTCAGACAGTTTCGACAGTCCTTGCACAACAAGGGATGACCACACAGCCATTGATTGGTATGATTTATATTGATATCAATGCGGTTTGAAACTAACAAAGCGATGAGACAGTATTTCCTCAAATCAATAGCCAGCAAATCAATGATTTCGTAGCAGAAACGCCAACTAGACCACGATGACAGAGGTATCCTTCATCAAGACTTGTAGATCCTGAAAATGTTGCTGAGAGGATCCTGGACATCACACCAACACCTAACAGGTTGTTAAGTGTGATTCTTTATCTCTACACTTAGTATACTATTTTACCTTACTTTATTTCGGTTTGTGTGACATGTCACGTCACATCTAAAGCGGAGATGAGAGTCTTCTTTCCTTAGTTTCTTACTCTCAGCTCCAGGTATGTGTACCACATTATATACTCAATCTACAGTTTCTTACTCTCATCTCCAGACCAATTGAGTCTTCCTCTTGGTCCTGAATATCTCATTTAATACAGGTGTCGTCAGGTTACATTTCAAAACGCAGAAAGTCTAGTATCACTGGATTCAACTGAGTCAACTGAGTCAACTGCCAAGTTTATCTCAATACCAGACACAAGTGATTTTGATGACGATTCAGATGGCACTACTACGACAAACGTAGAACAAAACAAACCAAAAAAGTCGTCCATGACACCTGGTGTGGTAGGGAGCAAGCGGAATAATCAAGCAGGTGATGTACGGCCGTTTTTTGAGACATCTGGAGATTTTCAGTGGTGTCTATTTTGCAAGTGCGTATCCTCGAGCTCTAGATTCATCAATATATGTTAAAAAATTCTTTAGAGAGAAGAATGAGGTTGATCGAACCTACAAGCCCAAGTTGTTTAGTATTAAAACTGCCACAGGACCACTTCGCAACCATTTGATATCATGTCATAAGGAAGATTGGGCAGAGACATGCAAAAAACAAAAGATCACGCCAAAAGCAAAGGCAGCGAAGATTGCGCTACAGGAATATCTGGGTGAAGGTCAAGATGGAGTTACAAACACCATCACTCGCAAGCCATATACCCGTGAAGCTTTTATAGATGCGATTGTTGACTGGATTGTGGGGAGCAATTTGGTGAGAGACTGTTCTTTAGTAGTTGACTTCTATTCAACGTCTTATAGCCTATCAATACGATTGAATCACAAAAATTGCAGAACATTTTTCTGATGTTGCGCAAGGATTTGCATGATTCAGATATTCCTGGCCGTACTACTGTGACCGATCGTATCAAGCAAGCCTTTCAGGAACACCTGAACATGCTCCGTGATAATATGAAGGTATGTATCGTTCATTTCTCAAGGCTCATTCGCTTATCAAAATGTAGAATTCCGTTGGCAAAATCTCATTTACTAGCGATATGTGGTCTGATCCAAATCTTTCGCCATTTATGGCGGTAACAGCCCATTGGATTGAAGGCTGTACAATCAATACGACTTGTGGTAATGCATGCACACTCAAGTTACGAGCAGACTTAGTTGGATTTTGTCTGGTGCCAGGAAATCACACAGGAACACATATGGCTAACGTTTTTCTTCATGTCACAGATCGTCTTGGCATTACAAACAAGGTATGTAATTAATTTCAAGTTACAGTGTATCATTCACAGCTTCGCATAGATTGGATGGCTAACGCTTGACAATGCATCGAACAATGATACAATGGTTCAAAGTACTTGAGCAAGAATTGCGTCGACAGAACATAGACTTTCATGCTGCTCAGCGACGTATCAGGTGTTTCCCACATATTGTCAACCTTGCATGTAAAGCTGTGATCACAACGTTGGAGAATGAGCAAGGATATATTGAAGATGATGATGAATGTGATCCATTGATGCTCAATCCAATTGAACAGGTTAGGGCTCTTGTGCGAAGTGTAAGTTATTTGTTCTAATATTTACAAGCTAATATATCTAATTGATGTCTCATCAGATAAGGGCATCATCCCTTCGTCGACAACACTTTTCAAATACAGTGGAAAATCTGGGACTCGAAAAGTTGCAGTTATTACGAGATGTTGATACTCGATGGTCATCGACACTTCTCATGATTGAGCGTGTCCTTCTACTTCGCCCAGTCTGTATCATTATTGTTATTCTTCTCGCCCACTGACCTATGTTCTAGGCTATTGAAAGGTTCCTTGAATCATCTGACTTTCCTGAAATACAGAAGTATAAACTGGATGAGTATGACTGGGAAGCCGTAGAGGCGGCACAGGGAATTCTTGAGGTTGGATTTTCATTTACATTGTTGTCGTTATCAATTTTGATCCATGTTATTAGGTTCCACATGCCTTTCAGCAGTTGTTGTTGGGTGAAAAAACTCCAACACTTGCGTACGCAATACCTTCATTCGAGTCCATGGTCAAACGTTGGTCAGAACAGCAGATTGAGCATCCGCATTGATACCATATCATTCAAGCAGGCCTTGACAAGTTAGGTACGTATATGGACCGTGTTATTCAGGTTCCAGTATATGCCTTTGCTATGAGTAAGTACGATCATTCCTTATGTCGAATTACCTACTAAACAACCATAGTTCTTGACCCCAGCATTAAACTGCAATGGCACATGGAACATGAGATAACAACGATACCAATCGTAAAGCAGAGGCTTACTGAAACGGTATATCATACAATTATTTGCGGTATACAACAACTAATAATCACATTACTAGCTTCGTGGATATAGTCAAAATCTAGATACGACTGTAGATTCATCTAAACCTATACGACGTCCTCAGACAGCCAGATCACGTGCAGCAAATATTCTCGGACTAAACCGCTTACAGCCTGTGTCATCGTTACCTGGAGTTGAGATGGAAGTCCAGTCATATTTCAATGATCCACTGTCGGAGTTAGACAGTATCACGTACTGGCAGGTATGTCTTCTAGTACTCCTTGTGCTATCATTATTCATAATTAACATAACATCTACAGCAAAATCAAGTGCGCTTTCCAACTATCTTTTTGCTTGCGATAGACATCCTTCCAATACAGGCATCTGCCGTGCCTTGTGAGAGAGTGTTTTCCTCTGCAAAGATGACTATGGCGCCCAGGAGAAATAGGATTGGTGTGGACTTAATGGAGGCGCTTCAAATGATGAAGTTCTCGACCAGACAAGGCCGTGGACTGTTTGAGCTTGATTTCACATCACACTATCAGTGGACAAGTGAGTTGGAAGAGTTGGAGTCAGAAGAAATGGAGGCCTTGCAAGTTCCTCAAGAGTCAGATCGGTTCATCTATCATCTTCAGAATGAATTAATTGCTTAGAAAAATGTATATTATTGCTCTGCAATGATATTATTTGTGTAATAAAACTCTTATATGGCTCAAACACGCTGTTAAATGACATTTCATTCAACTTAAAAAATTTTCTATTTTAGGTAATTTTGCGGCTGGCTTCGGCTTAGCTGGCTAGCCGGAGCCGGTCGAGCCATTTGCTAACGGCTCGGCTCGCTATATTGAGCCATAAATGGCTTGAGCCGGTCTGAGCCAGCTGGGGCTGAGCCGAGCCGAGCCGTGGCAACACTACCTTGAAATCGGATGGATAGATTGGCTGGGTGCCGACCATCCGCTTGATGAGTAGTCGAATAGTGTCCACTAATTGTTGTTGGTAGTCCTTATCACCTTCTGAACGCATTCGACTTCCTCGAGCGTCCACAGGTGATTGGCTAGCATGTTGGGATCTAGGTTCTGATCTAGAACACGAGTGTGGGCGGTGAGGATGTCGAGAATCTCTTCTGTTGTCTCTTTGTGAGTCTGAAGATCCAGATCCATCTGGATCTGGCTCGCCCCGATTCCTCGGGTTCTCACAATGTTCGTTATGGCCTTGAGTGTGCCTTGGGATACGATCCCTGTGTGAGCCTCTCATGGTTGGACCGCCTCACCTTTGGTTCTCTAACTGCACCTCTCGAAAACTTCAAGGGGCGGTTTGAACTTCAGGGGTGTTTAATGTTCGTCTAGCCTTCTCGTTATCCAAAAGTTGATCGGATTGGATCCTGGCTTCCGTGGTGGATTGACGATAAGGTGGATGTTGGTTATCGAAGGTAATGTGGAGAGTGGATGGTCCTAGAGGAGGGATGTTCTCCTCCTCGTACTTGGGGCCATCCGAGGGATTTTCTTTGTAGTTCTCCTATTTGTCTCCAGTAGTTCTGTAGTTAGTATTCATATGAGAATCGTTTTGCGTACCTTGTGGGTGTCCGGACCATCCTTCTGCCGAGCTTAACTGCATCTCCAGTTGAGCGATGGTCCCTTGTAACGAAGTAATAGCGGCGCCGGTAGATCGTTGATTGTGAGTGATCAGACCGATGGTCTGTTCGAACACTTTCAGCGTTTGGGAGTGCCGTTCAAGTTGGTCATGGTTGGCAGTAAGTATCTCAGCAGTCATCTGTTTTGCAGAGTTCTTGATCACTTGGATCAGATTTGCTAACAAGTCGTCTGTTCAACGAGACGACGCTTCCACATCGTGATGAGTACTCAACACAGACAAATCTTCGTCTGCGTTGGGTACCCGTCGGGTTCCTAAACGAGGTAGGGGCTGAGGGACGCCAGGGGATGCCACCTCAGTACTCGACTGAGGTGGTGGTTGCAACGAGGAAGACGCTAAGTCTTTAGCACCATTACCATCACCGCATGATGACGCGTCTTCGATGATGTGGCCTGGCACTTCCTCGTCGATGGGCGCTTCCCCGGCTTCTGTGGGCGTGCCCGCTTCTTCTTCAAGAAAAGAAGCGTTGTCTTCTTTCGAAGACGCGCCTCCCCACACTTCCTCTCCACTGGATCTAAGTCCAGGGTGGAGGGTGATGCTTCCGCGTCCTATCCCAGAAGGTGAGAGTCAAGATTTCTTTTTAGACATCTTCTTGGATAGTGTAGGGGTTTTCTGTAAAGTTAGTAGGGTAAAATAGGCTTGTATAATGTCAGAAAAATAAAATAAAATCGGAAAAATTCCGACAATATCTCTCTGGAGGTGTAAAAATGTCAAAACTGGGGTATTCTTTGATTTACTCACTTAGCACACAAATACACCAACCCGGTTGTATTTCTGAGGAATGTACAGTTGTGTAGACAGTGATGGTGAAAGTAAGAATTAATCTAATAGTTAGTCTCTATGCTTAAATAAGAAACATACAACTATATAGTACTTCCAGCCACAATGGTCACAGAACCGAATTAGCAGAATCCTTACACTTTCTCCTACCCTACCTCCTCACTCAAGTTAGCCTTCAAGACAGAGCATAACAACAGTGAAGGTAAAGTTAAGAATGTCTAACTAGATAATTTCTGTGCTTAAATAAGAAATCAATCACTGTATAGTAAACCAGCCACATTGTTCACACACCTGAAATAGCAGAATCCTTACAATGACTGAGCAATGACATCATGTGGGAACTAGTGATGTGTTACTGACTGAT
Organism: Sarcodon aspratus; assembly: GCA_003313825.1. Classification (NCBI taxonomy): domain Eukaryota; kingdom Fungi; phylum Basidiomycota; class Agaricomycetes; order Thelephorales; family Thelephoraceae; genus Sarcodon; species Sarcodon aspratus. The sequence goes on from QLOR01001089.1 coordinate 9,624, forward strand.
TATGAGAAAGTGCTGAGTGAGTGATGACATAGTGTGAGAGTGATGAGTAAAGATGAAACATGAGAATACCATGAAACATCAAAGAAGCATCATCACATGAAAGACTGGAGTAAAGATGATCCTAGTCCCAGCATCTTAGTTATGGTGATCAGGTGGTGTGGGAGATGTCTGAGAGACTATACTTGAGTCTTTGAACAATTGTGAGGGTCTTGACTTCTTGTATGACTATTCATAGAACAAAAAATTCTTGTACTGGACTTGACTACTAATTTAACAAGTGACAAGTACAAAATTGGATACGGTGCTTTCTGCAGGTCAGGTATGGTAAATCTAAGTTCAGAAATGGATTCTCCTCAAAAAATGGGTTTAGGAGGTGCCAGAAACTTTGTATTATTTGGGGGTTGAATGGGTATTGCCTGTTACCCAGACATTGCGAGTCTTCTACGGGGCATACTTCGAAAAAGACATAATCGAAGATATGAAAGAAGATGTTATCTTCTTCCGTCGATATATCGACGATGTATTGGGCATAGTCAAGGCCACTTCTCTAGAACATGCCAAAACTATCGCTTCGTGTATTCAATACCCGGGCGTCGAACTTGAATGGACGGTGGGCAAATCTACTGCCTTCCTAGACATGTTTATATCTATTGATGACTCTAACAAGATCATCCATAAACACTATAGCAAACCGTTCAATCACAAAGAACGCATACCCTGGATATCTTTTCACCCTATGGACGTAAAACGTGGAACGTTCATTGGAGAGATGTCACGACTGGCGGTGCTTAATAATGTATTCTCTGGATACTTACAGGCACTCCGTGAGTTAGTTTTACTCTATTTGGAACGGGGTTATCCCCAGTCGTTGATTAATAGATGGTTGAAAGCCAACATCACCAAACGATGGAACTCGAGGTTTGAACATAACTTAGAGGATGAATCGCTAGGAGTTTGGGCAATTAAATCAACTTTTAATGACAGATGGTTAAGCGTTAACGTCAAGGACTTGACAAACGTTATATATGACAGTTGGCGAAAATCTTTTGGTCCACCCAAAACCAAACCGACAACTGGAAAGCGCAAAATGGACCCTTTGTGGGACCCCAGACAAATGAAACTTCAACGGCTAGGCAATGGCCAAGTTCTCGCTCGTCTTACTCATCATGTTCCTCCGCCTCGTGCTAGACATGATGAGGACAGCAAGGATGTCCAAGCGGAGGAGCTAGAGGAATCATTTTCTGGACCTACTGTGGTGAAACAACGCGCAATCAAGACTTGGCCGGAGTCTTTCACAAATAAACGTTTACTCGTGTCCAGGAAGAGAGGACCCAATTTATGGGATCTTACTCGCACCTGGAACCGATCCATACTTGACCAATGGGAAGTAACTCTACATTCTACTCCCAACTCATCGTCTGATTCATCGGACCTAGAATATAATAATGACGATGTAAGTGTTCCAGATATAGCTACCCCTGCTATATCGACTTCACCGGAGCCTCAAGATCCGGAACCTTCTCGGGAATTCCCGCCTAGGTACGTAAATTTAGATGAAGACATTGAAATGTTAACTGATTCTCAAATGGAACAAATCGTAATTGACGATCTACGCCTCCAGGTAGAGGCAGAAGCCGCTAGACATGCGGAAATAAGTAGAGCTTCGAGTAGAGCCGAAGACAGAGTGCGACGTCAAGCCGAAGATGAGGCATTTCTTAGGACCGATCCCCCGGATCGGCGCAGGATAATCCAACCTAACCGTGAGTTAAGATTCTCACGTAACCGTACTGTACCAATCTCACAATTGGCTGGTTTGGCATCCTCGTCTACTCGTGTTAATACCACTAGTAACCTAACAAATGAACCTAACCCTAACTCGGGCAACCCTAACCCGAACTACATTAGGGTTAACATTAACCAATTAACCGAGTCACGTGACCCATCCCCTGTCGGCAGCGACTTTTGGGATATGGATGATTAATCAAGTCACGTGACGTGGAACATTCTAGAATGATCACGTGCTTCCATGTGACTAAGCTCGGATATAACATCGGCCTTCGGCTTCGGCCCTCGGTCATCGGCGAGAAGGCCGAGCCCTCGGGCTCGGGGATCTCGCTCCGAAGTTAGTCCGATGCCGAAAAACCTCTGAGTTGCGCGCGCTAGTCGTCAGCCGAAAGCCCTGCCTCATTGCTGATGAGCGCCCTAGGGCGCTCCTCGGTAATAACCGTAAGGGCCGTAGTCGCCGGGCGATTACCTTCTCGAATGTTCCATGACAACGATAGATCACTCGGTTTCTCGGCAATGTTATTTGGCACCTCAGATGCGACCAAACACTGTGACCATCAGTGACTTGGTCTGTGCGCATCACACCACAGTATATAAACAGGCACCTGGGCTGATGAGCTCTCCAGCGAAAGTAGTGATCCCTTGGATTGCTTCTACCTCTGGTGCCATCCGCCCCACACATTCACCCCGCACTCACAAAAAAGGCTTCGCCTTTTTTGTTCGTGCACCCCTAACCTAATCGAGAAGCCCCGAATCTCGCATATCTGAGAGCCATGCAAGGGTTTTCATCACATTGTTGATACCATCCTTATCTGACTTGGGCAAC
>QLOR01001098.1:0-69497 GCA_003313825.1 Sarcodon aspratus
CAACTTCCAAGGAACAGGCGTTGGGATCGCAGAGATCTCGCATCGCGCCAAAGAGTTCACGTCCTATGTAGGCAAGCTCGAGTCATTGATCCGCACTCAGCTCGATGTTCCCCCTACGCACAAAGTCCTGTTCACACAGGGAGGCGGGTCGGGCCAGTTTAGCGCCGTGGTGTACAACATGCTCGCGAGGCATTGGCTGCTGTACCCCGACGCAGCGGAGAGAAGGCTGGATTATGTTGTTACTGGGGGTTGGGGCAAGAAAGCGATGGATGAGGGGAAGAGGCTATGTAACGGGCCTAGAGGCGTGGGTGGGAAAGTTGGCGTGGTTGTTGATTCGAGACGCTTTTCAAAGGACGGAAAGAGCTTTGATAACATCCCCGATCATGCAGAGTATGCGTTCTCTTCGCCGGAAGGCGTCCCGCCTGCGATGATATACTATTGCGATAACGAGACCGTTGACGGGGTGCAGTTCTCTGACGACCCGGAGTCGCCCACTGCATTCCCTTTCAACTTGTTGAATGAGAAGGCCGGAGATGGTCCTTCCAAACTGCTACCCATCGTCGCGGACCACTCGTCTTCTTTCATGTCCCGTCCGATCCCGCGTCTTGCTGACCACGCAGTGATCTTTGCCGGCGCGCAAAAGAACATCGGACCCGCGGGGCTCACTATCTTAATCGTGCGCCAAGATTGTCTTGCGGACCCCGACGCCGCTGCTCTTCTCGGAGCGGCGCCGATGCCTATAACGATGTCCTATAAAGTTTGGGCTGATAAGGCGAGTTTGTATCATACGCCCTCCGTCCTGTCTATCTACATGTCCGGATTGGTACTGGAGAGGATGAACAAATTGGGTGGATTAAAGTATTTCAGGGAAGTTAATAAGAGAAAACAAGAGAAAGTTTATGATGTTGTTAAAGAAGGTGAAGAGTTGGGGATACTTAGAGGAAAAGTACAGGAAGGGTCGAGGAGTTGGATGAACGCCGTTTTCCAAGTGCTTGGGGAAGGCGCAGAGAAGCGCTTTTTGGAGGGAGCTGAGAAGGCTGGGATGAGGTCTTTGAAAGGACATCCGTGCGTGTTTTCTTTCTGTTACTTTGTCGTCGTGCTTTACTTGTCTTTCGGCATTTAGGTCCGTCGGAGGTTAGTCTTGGTCCTGTTCTGCTCTTCCTTCATTTTCTGATTTTGGTTTTTTAACAGATGTTCGTATCTCGCTGTACAACGCCATCGCAGAAGAACACGTAGACAAACTTATCGAATATATACGAGGTTTCTTGCAAGCAGAAAACGCGAGGAACCAGGCGGCTTAGACATATTATGGGGTAGACGCTGGTATCCGACAAACCGGACGATTCTAAATATTTAGGCAGCACTTCGTGCCGACTCCATGGCAGTTGGCAAGAATATAGATGCAAACTTCTATCGTATTACAGGACAAGCGGACCGGAATAACCTTTCCATTCGTGTTCTTCAAACCCTCCATCTATCACTTCATTTTTATATACTCATTATACAAATTTTATACATGCATCCCGCAGAACGCAACGCCGCTTATGCAAACATCTTCGGTGCTTCTACATAACAGAGACCGACACAGCAATATCATACTTGGCTTCGTACGAGTATCAAGGCAAAGGCTTCCTCGAAGGCGTTATGAGCCTGGGAAACTCTCGTTTCCTGCACGATTCAAAACGGACTCGGAGGAACGTCGGATTTTCCTTTTCACCACACTTTCCCCCAAGTTTCCCCGACGGCGTGGTGCCAATCGTTATCCGTTAGAACTATCATCCTGTTATCATCGTAAATCGCAAAATAATGTGGGTTTTCTAACGCTGTGCATAAGCGTAAATTCGAGAGTAGAATGAACGAGTCAAAAAGATGACTTCAGCGACAAGTTCATCTTCTGAGATTTGAAACATAATGCATAATCGCTGCTGGTACGGAGACAATGTACCAAGGGCCCAGGATCGTTTTATTATCAACTGTCATGGCCAAATCAAAACGAGCTCCTGCAGCGTCCACGAAATCTCCTTTGACAAGCTCAATCATATTTCCAGACCTGAGTCCTAAAAGCGACCTCGAGTGTCGGGTGCTGCTGGAAGATCAAGTGCTCTTGATCGACGTGAGTTCATACCAAAATGGCGGTCTAAAAAGGAGCTTGCTGTAGGCAGGAAGCACCCTAACACGAACGTTCGCTCTTGTTTTGCAGAACATATTCTCTGTCGAAGAATGCAAGAAACTCATCAAATTCATAGACAACTTGCCTCTCGAGTTGACTCCGCCAAAAAAACGAGGCGAGGCGGATAGAGTTAATTGTAAGCTCTACTTGAGATCGAGGTAAAATACACGCTATAGGCGACTTGGAATCTGTACAGATCGAATATCGATACCTTCTCCTTCATTCGCCTCAAACCTCTTTACCATCCTCTCTCCACACCTCCCAGAGTTCCCGTACCCAGCTTCGGCAAAAAGACCCACATCTACCCGCCGCCGAGCACATTCGCTCAACTCCAACATCCGTCTATATAAATACACCCCCAGTCAGCACTTTGGTCCGCACTACGACGACAGCGTGACCGATTCTTTCAACGGTGCCAAGTCAGAATGGACGCTGTTGATTTATTTGACGGGGATTGAGGACGGAGTTGAAGGTGGCGAGACTGTGTTTTATACTGGACATGGGGGTGCTAGCGGGAAAGAGAAAGGTGTGGTTAGAGCCCCGCTAGTGCGGGGGTCTGCGCTTCTTCATCGGTGCGTTTGTCTTGGGCATCTGCGCCTTTTTGGTAGTCTGACGGGGACTTGTGTGTGTGCGGTAGGCATGGTCATGAGTGCTTGCTGCATGAGGGATCGCGCGTAGAAGTCGGGGAGAAGTATATATTACGGTCTGATGTAATGTTCGTGGGTTGAGGTTGGGGCCGGTACGTCGAGGGTCCATTATTTTGACCTGTCGGGTTTTGATGATTAGGAACGACTATAGTTGTCTCAAGATTGGACGACTCGTTCTTGCCAGTGCCAATGCGGAATGGCTACGGTGAATTCTAGTTTCATGAACGGAGATGCAATTCGATTTCTGATTGGTTCCTGTCATCTTCGAAGCGTACGAGGCCATAGGTCAGGCAAACGAGTTACAATACTTGTAGCACAGTCTTCGACCTTACACTTTACGATATGACCATGGTCATGGCGTTAGCATGTCAGGCAATCTTAAAGTCAAACAACTCTTTGGTGTTGTTCCACTTGAATTGGTGCTACTGCGTATTGCAGTAAGCAAACATAGCGTGGACTGAAGGAAAATGTCCACAGCCAAACATATAGAATGCCCTTCGTTGAAAGGAAATAGAGTTTGGCCATCCTTGGGTGGCAAGCATCATGGCAGTGACCCACGAATGAAATGTTGTGTAATAACGAAACATGCCACTAGCATGTGTTGTGATATCATAAGTTCCGTTCGATGGTTTTATTCTAGCGTGCTCACCGGATGTGCATAAACACTCATTAAGTTTCAAACGCGCGAATCACATTGATAACTTGGCATGTCATGAGGTATGATCATACAGGTATGTACGGTACCCCCCAGCATCGACTCTGAATATTCAAAGCTTCGAAGAAGAAGGTGTCATTTTCGCATGCGTACCAGTCGCTACCAGCCGATGGCGCGTGGCGTTCCACATCTGCTACTCTTTAGTCGACTGCATGTACAGAATTTCCGTACTTACCTCGCAACGTGCAGTCAGAATACGAGCTCCCATGGTCATGGAGGTATTCACGATCCGGAGTTTATCACCGCTAAACGAAGAGTCAGCATTGAATAGACGTGCAGAAATATAGGGTGCTGACAGCAGTGCTGGTCCGTGGTACATGATGTTTATTGCTTGAGAGATAGTTATACCGCCGCCGCCTCCAGCATGACACTCAAGAGCAAGGATTGGTAATGAAGTGCAGCTGAATTGGCCGTCGAGTTTCAACAGAATGTCCTGAGTTCTAGGAGTGCTTACATGTCAATCAAGTAGGCCGTAGCGCCTCCATGTAATATACCGGTTGGGTTCAGCATATCTATGCTCCTCACAATCCGCACGTCAACCTTTAAAGCGTGAGTCGCGAGTTTTGAACGCACCTTCTGCGACTGTGATCTCGCAAACCACCCTTCCCTCCTGCTTTGAAGCATCCTCTGTCTTATTGTTAACGGATACTTCAACGAGTTCGAGTTTCCGGCCTACGGAGTCTGCAAAGCCACGACTGGCAGTGAGGAATTCAATGAAGTTGGTGATCGTCAGTTTAGACTCCGCGGTGACGTTTCCTGGGATTTTAGAAGCACGCTCCAAAGTCCATGTTTCTCCGATTAATTCGGGTTCACTTGAGGGAGACATGGCCGTTAGAAATGTTGGAGCAGCGAGAGTACGTGTAAGTACAAGCACCGGCAGAACTTTTCTTGATATAAAGCCCGGATTTCGTGCCAGGGGTCTTCGAATAATTGGCGCTGTAACGCTGTTTCGTTAGTGTACCACATATCAGATGGTCACGACGAGTGCTGGGGTCTCCGGTCGACCACGAGAATTTAAATTCAAAGCCCGTGCCAAATGCGGAAGAGTTCCCACAATTACTCATTTGCACTCCGAGCCGTTAGAAAGTATTTCGAGTTTTGGTCACGGTACTTGTTCAGTAACAAAAAGACCACTACTAGTAGTGGCACTAGAGATAACGTACAGATAAAACTTGACAAGAAATCTGGGATATGCATGAAATTTCTCAGTTCATGGACGCCATCTGCAACGACTGAGGCTTCGTAACTACGATACGCTTGGCGTCATAAAGCATCAGTACTTCAGGATTACGATATACTTGCTTGGTGCCGGTGAGTCATTACCAAGAGAATCAAACTGATGGACAAATAATGATATTGAACAAGAAAACTCGATCGGATTGAATGACACAGCCCATTTTCCTTTTTTTTTCCAAGTGAAGGAACACACATGATAATGCCTCCTTGAGCATAGTACGTTAATTACACGATTGATTGAGAGGCCAAGTACTTTGGTTTGGGAACCGCAAGCGATATTTCCAATATATCGCTCTTTAGTATGCCATGGAGACTTCAAGCTTCAAGCTTCAATTTCAGTGAAAAACGGACATATCCTCCTCAAATGCTCAGGCTGTCAACGTTGAACCCTAGTGTCGCACAATGGATCGCATGGTGGAAGAACATATAACAATCACAACCATTCGCAACGATGGATCCAAGACAAAAGGTTGATGCTTGAAGGATTCAGAATCATGGTAATGCGTTGCGGGGAGTTCCTCATCTGCGATTTTGAACAGCAACTCCATCACATATTCGCAAAAAGCGTTCATGTGATGGGTTTTAAAAGGCATGCATGACCTGCTGGTCTAGTGGCGGAGAAGTGCCGAGAAAATACAGGCAACAAAGGGTTATTCATGCGTTAATAATACAGGCGAAAGTGATTGAATATCTGAGGCGCCAAATGTGTCTTGACAGAACCCGGTTTTTTGAGAATAAAGGCAATGACAAAATCGCTGAACGTTGAACGTTCTAATACATTATAACCCCCACAGCACTACTCGTTAGTGAAGACTTTACAGATTTGTTGATCTTGGGACCCTAAGCAGCATGAGAGGCCCTGGTTAGTTTTACTGGCGAATGTGGTGACTCGGGCAAGGCAGAAACCCGCTCGGAGGAGTCTGGAAAACCACGTGCTTCGACTGAAAAGGTTGGGATCATCGAAGACGAACGGGCCACCGCCACTTGGATGAAGTCGCTGCTACTTCGTCGGTCGACGTTCGTCAAGCCTTCTGCCCGTTCTTGGCGCGCGTTATCGCACTCCTCGAATGTCACTCGCTATCCTGGACGATATCTGCGCCCAAAACTGACAAAACGTGACTCTTCTTCTTCTCCTACAACACCTTCCACGAATCCTGTGGATGCTCCACCGCCACCACTTCAGAATCCGTCCGGTACACTCCTGTCAGAGGAGAATGGAGAAGCGGACAGGCCCAAAAGACGTACACGAACGCCTACACAAAAGGAATCTGAGCCAATCCCACAGCTGCCATCGAGTCTCAAGTTGAGCATTTTATGGACACCACAATACGAGAATACTAGACGGGAATCATCGCAATCTGTCAATCTACCCCCACCAGAATTTTTTGAAGAAATTCTGGATAATTTACAAGTAACTTTGCATCCACAGATCCAACATAGAGCTACCTATTCGTCGGCAGCAGGTCCTCCGGTTGAACCAACTTTAGCTCTGTATTGCCCAATAGAGGGAGGTGACTATATTCTTGATCAGACGGTGCACGAGTTGGCGCGTAAGACAGGCTCGGATGTCGTAGTTTTGGATGCAGTTCAACTCGCTGCGGGCGAGTCTGGACAGTTCGGAAAAGGTGTGGCGTCCATCTAGGCTTTGATCATCATTTTGCAGTAGCTTATTGAACCTCAGCTGCTTCTGCCCTCGAGTTACCGGAAAATCCATTGCATTTCTCTGCGTCTTCTAAAGGCTCTCAGCCATCACCGCAGAGGTCTTACCCCTCCGATGATGAAGAAGAGGAATCTAGCATATCTCGTCTCATCCCTTCTTCGCACATGACTGTTCATGTATTATCACCGACAACCTCGCGGACAGCGCGTTATATATCCACTACAGCGAAATCGCCTTCCAAGTCCAAGGCATTTTTCGACGAACTCATAAACATTACACCGCCTCCTGAGTCGGGAGAATCGTCTGCGGCACCTCGCAAACCACGTTTAATCTATGTACGTGACTATCCGACGCTTGCTGCATCTGCTTCAGCATGGTATCCATCTTTGGTCGCTGCCGTTCGTCAAAGACGCGCTGGTCCTATCGCTAGGTCCACTTCGCCAATACCTAATCCCATGACAATCATCTTCGGAGCCACGCCTCCCATCACTCCGCCTGTTACAAATGATGACTCGTCACCGAACGAATCTTTGGAAGGCTTGATCTCCATGTCTATGTACAGAAGAGCTACTGCGACTACCCCCGCCAGTGTAAATAGCAAAATGCCAGAGTGGGGTGAGGACGATTCATCTGACCAGGCGAGAGAACGTCGTCTGCAAGAACGGCTAGCAAAGTGGATGAAGAGCGATACTTATCCGGTCGAAGAACTGCCTAGTCTGATTACTAGTAACGAGGATAATCAAGCATCTTCTGGCCCCGGCTTCGCACGTAAGGGAGCCGCTGAAGTACTTGTCGTTGGGAACCAATCAGTAAATTTGCCGTTGCCTGCCCTCTTGAGTGGGCTGGCTCCGTCATTGGGTAATCAAAGGGGATCATCCGCTGAATCGGACTCTGGCTCTAGATTCTATCGGTCTTCTGTGGTTTTTCCTTCTTCCCGTTCTATCCCCGATGAACGAGCTTGTCGGCTTGCAAGACGTAGGGAGATAAACGAACTGATGATGCGGATGGCTACTGCTTCTATAGGCGGCACCTTACGACCGTTGCATGCTTCTGAACTAGCTGCCGCTTCCCCAGGAGCAGGTGAGGATACCGCACGCTCGGTGGTACGCAGTAAGAGTGTGAAGATGTGGGAAGATTGGGGTAGAACTATCAGACCTTGGCCCATAGTGTGCCAAATAGCAGACAGAGCAGTTGGTTTCGTGGTTGATCAGAATATGCGAAGCTCTTCTGGTATTCCGAAATTCACCCTGGATCCAACATCAATTCCATGGTCCGCCGTCTCCCAGGCTTGGGTAACTCGAAGGTCGGCCAAACACATAAGGAAGGCTCTATTACATGATGTTCTTGGTTCAGGTTCACATGACGAGTCTGAGGACAAGGAACGGAAACAGGACAAGGAGAAAGGCGCAGAAACAGACGACGTGATTGAGACGATTAAACGGAATACTGAACTTGATCTATACGAGCAGGGACTACTAGGGTGTATCGTTGATCCCAGTAAGCCGTTTTATTATCTATTCAATGATTAACTTCATTTCAATGAAGGAACCCTTTCAAGCACGTTCAACCAAGTCCACCTTCCTGCCAAAACTATCGATTCCGTCCGTACGATTGTATCATTACCTCTTCTCCACCCAACCTCCTTCCGGCATGGAATACTGAAGGAACATGGTATAACTGGTTGCCTGCTGTTTGGCCCTCCCGGAACGGGCAAGACGCTGATTGTTCGAGCTTTGGCCAAGGAAGCAGAGTGTCGGATGTTGGCAATCGCGCCTTCTGACGTGATGGACATGGTAACTTTCAAGTACTGCTTCGACTTGATGTCTGTTAAACTTGAATATAGTATGTCGGAGAAGGAGAGAAAATCGTCAAAGGTGTATTCTCTCTTGCACGTCGGTTATCACCTTGTGTGGTATTCATTGACGAGATTGATTCTCTGTTTGGTGCTCGTTCATCTTCTCGGGAGTCAGGTAGTGCGGTTGCTCATCGGGGAATCGTCACTGAGTTCATGTCTGAAATGGACGGATTGAGATCTTCTGCACACGACAAGGTCATCGTCATTGGAGCTACTAATCGGCCGTTTGATCTGGATGACGCTGTGCTTCGCAGACTACCGCTTAGACTGCTGGTAGATTTGCCTGGCGAAAAGGAACGAAAAGGTTTGTTGTGAATTTCTGTCCCCACAGATCACCGTACTGATGTTCTTTACTCAATCTTGTAGAAATCCTCAAAATCCTGCTTAGAGACGAGGTGTTGGGCCCTGACGTTGACCTTGACATACTGTCCAAGAAAACAGAGAGTTTCTCTGGTTCTGATCTCAAGCGTGAGTTCTTTCACTACGTCACATGGTGCTGTGGACCTACAACTAGACTTTCATCTTAGATTTATGCGTTGCTACTGCCTTGGATGCTGTCAAAGGGGACCTTTCTTTGCCTTGGACTGTCCCACAGGTTTCTTCAGAGTCCGATCCCTCGACGACAAGCCTGCCAGACAGTTCAACCGAGGTCGTTTCGCAGGATACGAGCTTGTCAAGTGTGACAGAGTCAGAGGGACCTACCGAAGTATCAAATTCGAGCCCCGAAGCGGATGCCGAGCCACCCACTGAAGAAGAGTCTATCAGTGGTGGAGATGCAACTTTGGAAAAAGAATGGGAGGCAGATGAAGATTGGGATGCAACTGAGCAAAGGCCAAAAGTCGAAATTAAAGCAGAGGCTGAATCGCCTGTTGTGTCCACAAGAATTTTGACTTGGGCAAACTTCACTAAAGCACTTGGGGAGATCATGCCGTCTTCATCAGAGTCGTTGGGTACTTTAGGAGAGCTACGGAAGTGGAACGACGAGTTTGGCCAGGGAAGGAGGGAGAAAAGGAGGCAGATGTGGGGTAAAGGAAACTTTGGGTTCGTAGACAAGGATGAAAAACCTGCAGAGCTCAAGATTGGTGCTGAAGGCGCCCCAAGGTTTTCCAATAATACAGATCCAAAGACGGACAATTGATCAATATTTGCTGCATGCTACAATTACGTGTTTGGGCGTGTGTATAATGGTTGTCCTCCGATACATAGATTTAGGAGAAAGTACGAGACAAACTAGTTTGAAGGTAATATAGACGCGCACGTACTAATTACAAGGATAGAAAATAAGCAAAAAATGGAGTACTAGTAGACCTGCTGCTCATCGACGGGTTTTCCGTTTTGATCGAGTGCGAGGAGAATTTTCTTGTACTTCAAGTTCCTCTTCCTCGCTTTCGGCATCTACATCGACGCTTTTTTCTCTAGTTGCTCGTTTTTTGCCTGCTCTCTTCTTCGCCTGGGCTTGAGAACGAGCTTGTGTCGGTTGTGAGGGTCCGTCCTCGTCGTCGTCCACAAACCCGTCTTCATCCTCACTGTCTGCTCTCCTTCGCGTGCGCGATCTGTGCTGATCCTGACCATCTTTGTACGCATCCTCGCCAATAGGTTTCAGCTTTCGCTCATCGTTACCAGCCCAACTCTGTGCGCAATTCGGGCAACCGTTTTTGGTGCGACGGTAGTTTGTGTAGCAGTGATGGTGTAACCTCGCTTGACAGTTTTCGGTAAAACACCGTACACCCCGGGTCAACATCTGATTAACAAAATTGTTGTTCAAACATCGAGTCTCGGATTCGTGAATGTGTGAGATGTTGGGGTATTTACCTCTAGACAGATTACACAGTCGAGAATGTCGTCGGCGTAAGTTGATCTGACGTACGGCTGTAGTTCCAAGCTCGATCGAGTTGACAGAGTATATTTACCAGACCTGAAAACGACAATCCGTCCATATAAGCAGAAGATAATTTGTTTTTTTAAAGACCTTACCTGCTTTTAAGCAACCAGCCTCTGGTCACGAAGCTATTGAGGACAACCTCTCCCTGGGACTTGGTGATGCTCGTTTTGAGCGTGCCGAGTTCGCGAAGGGCAGCGAGAGAAGAGATGCAGTATGATTCGTTAGGCGCGGTCATGATCATCTCTACCTAGATAGACAAGAGCAAGGTATAAGATCGTTTCAGCATTATGACGAAGAGGAGGAGGATTTACGAGTGCTTTGAAGTATGCGAGTTCGTGAGGCGCATAATCTGATGCCACTTGCGCGAGTTCGTCTCCTTTACGATTCACCTTGAAAATGTCAGATCCACTTCAGTTCCGGTGATTGTACACATGCGTTTAACGCAGGACAAAACAATCCGTACAAGAGCATGCATAGGCTTCCCATTAGTCTCATCATGCAATGTGACGATCTCCAAGTCCAGACTATTAATCGAATCATTGACCTTCTTGATAAACGCACTCCAAGCATCGACAGACGAAGAGTATTTGATGTCAAGACTCTCGTCCGCAGCTATGCGTCAAAAACATTATCGTTTTTAGCTTGGTACTTTGGAAAAATTGCGGCAAGATTTCGCGCTCTTTCTCTCTTTCTCTCTCACCTTTTACTGCTTCGATAGATTTTTTCCAGAGGAGTTTGGCCATTTTGTGGGATAGGTATCGGCGGGATAGAACAGCCTGGAGGAACAACCGCTGGACGTCATTGGAGGAAGCCATTTTGGAATGATGAAAGACGCGACGCGACGCGTTCAATTCACAAGCTCGGCCGCGCCACGGCTCTCCGGGAGTCCGGATCGATAAGAATACAAAATATTGGACTTGGCTTGTAGTGTACGTGAATGTAGGGTAGAAATACACACATAGGTTCTTTGATGGTTTCGTCATGTAATGCGGCGGTTTCCCATTTGTGAGCGACAATTTCTACTAGGAAGTAGAACAGACTACAGTTCTACTACATAGAGTTGCGCATCCATCCCAAATACATCCCCCCAAACATCTGGGTAAGTTATTTTTCAATCATTATTGCTCGTTGGTATCGTAAAAGTAGGCTACTGTATATGCTCATGCACTAGCGATTCATAAGCCCGCTTATTCGGATAGAACGCAGTCCTTTTGTAAATACCCATCACTTCCATAAAAAAAGAGGATGTCGTGCTCGCTTCGTGTATCAAGGTTTTGGAACCCGTAAAGTCTTGCTGACCATTGCTGCAGCCCAAGCCGCAAAGACAAAGCTTACCAAGTGAACTTCTCCATCTGGGCCGCTGCTCCGTCCAAAGATATTCACTTTACCAAGCGGTATCCCTTGCTTCCCTTCTATCCACCCCATCCACGTCCAGTATGACAAGACGGTAACAAGCGCGAGAGAGGAGGGAATGGGAAGTCCCTCGAAATAGCGTGATTTGCCAGACGAGTCTTTAGGCACTAGTGCAACGGTCGCATTGAATCGTGCAAGCCGCGCTAAACCGCAGCAGATGAAACCAGTGAGGATGACCGTATCGAGATACGTCCTGAGTCCAACTGTGAAAGCAAGGAGAGCCGGGGCAACGCCGAATGAAATCTACAAAACACTTCAATAACGAAAATAGCAGTAGTGGCAAGCTGGTCGTGTGCTCACCAAATCTGCCAAACTATCCAGCTCCTGACCTAGCATACTGCTCGACTTGCGCCATCTCGCAATTTTGCCATCCAAGAAATCAAACATGCAGCCAGCGACGGGCAGAGAGAGAGCAGTCCATAAGTAATCCTCGTCCTGTGTCAACAGATACCTGGCTGACGAGAACACGCTGAACGCTCCGCAAACTCCATTCATTATTGTCACAAGATCCGCTAGGCGGAAGTTTCTATGCGAAATGAACGAAAACCGTCAAGTCAGCTAGGATGAAACGAGCACGGAGCGCAGGCAGGGCAGTACCTGACAAGAGAGAAATGTCCATTTGTTTCCATGTATTGGGCAAGAGCATCAGCTTTTCCATGATCAATGCTATTCTTGTCCGGATTGACGGATTTTCGTTGGGACATGATGGACAAAGTCAAGATGTCGAGAGAGGTCATGTACGCCTACGGGTAGATCCGACCCTTTTCGAGTCGCTAATTGGATGGTCAACTACATCATCAAGCTCGCCTTCAAAGGTGTCAATTACAGTAATATACATCAGAACGTGTAACTATGTTTCTCCCATTACAATATCTTCATCTTCCTGTTTTTCTTTCAACTCTCCCGCAAGCTCACGGCTCTTGGCCGCATATTGATTCGGGTGCGTGACACTCTCACCTGACAATCCATCACCTTTCTTAACCCCCGCACTAGCATGTGTAATCTCAAAGACCCGCGTGCATGCGACGTGGTAATGTTTGCCTTTTATGGTGTGCATAATTTCCGGAAGATCTGTCTCGGACAGTCCCTGGGACGAGTACATCGAAATAAGGGCTGTTTGGAGGTTTTCCGGCGAGAAATGCAGGTAAGGGCAACCATGGCAATCACCTGCTCCCACCTTTTCCCCCATGATAATTTGTTGGCAACTACGAACATAGTCAATGAATTTTCGAAGAGTTTGCAAATGCCATATGTTACCTTCTGGCCGAATAATTAGCCCTTTTGCCTTCGAGTCCGAACGAGTGTCGAATATTGTACTTGTACTCTTTGTTGAATGAGTCATCTGTTATTTTGCTGAAACATCTTCTCCAAAAAACTAGTGCTTCGTCAATTGACAAGCCCAATACCTAGCGTGAGAAAAAACATATCACCAACACTGTCATTACAGCGACATTACCCAGCCTTACCTTGAGGAATAGACCGTATTGCAGCCGTCCAAAATGTTTGAGATGTCGGTCCCGCCTCAAACTCTCGTGAAGGTGGCGCATGCACATTGGGAAGTGCTTCTTGGAAAGTTCATCCACCATCTCAGCAGTTATACCGTCGCGAGAATCAGAAGATGATACACCATTCCACTCGGACGTGCCACCAGCCATGAAACCTTGGGAAAGGTTGTTCAGTAACGGTACAAGTCTCGTGTCTTCATCTAGTCGTGGCAACGCTTTGGCAGTTCGCTGAAGAAAGTCGTCAATTCAATAGAGTCACACGTGATATGCCTAGAAACGAACCTCGAGAGCCTGCTCGAGGTTTGTCTCAAATTCTTGAAAGATAATGCTCGATTGTTCGTGTCCAGGCACATATGCCCAACCGCCTTTCAAAAAGACCCGTCGTTTCTCCACCAAATCAGGAACACGCGTCCATTTGACCTGAAGTACATATGAGACACAGCTGGAAGAAAGAACCATTACGAACTTTATAGAAATTGTCTAAATCAACCTTTTCTTTTCTATGAGAGGCCGAGGAAGCGGCTTTGAGCTCTTCATCGTATCGTTCCTTTTCTTCCTGTCCAACCTTGAGTAAATCGCGTCAGCTCTGTTCCCAGACCTCGATCGAACGACCAGGACACACCGATATCCAGTTAAAATCTCTTGACCTCAAAAACGCTTCCCTCTCATTCCGATCATCGCTATCATATCGCACGCGAAACAATGTCGTCTCAGCCTTTACAAACCTCCTCCGTAGCTCTTCTCTGAAAACTACACGTTATTTTATAACAAAAGACACGAGAACAAAACAACTCACGACCGACAAAAAGCAAGCCTCAACACAAAATGGCCCACATGGTCCTTCCTCCTCTCCGCATCTCTGTCCACAGTATACGCCGTGGAGCTGTTCAAGGGTAGATATTTCTTACACTGTGAAAGCGTGATTGTCTTGAGCTCTTCGTATGGCCGATTCCGAGCATACGCGGATTCGATCTCTGCGAGGACGCGTAGTCTGTCGAGAGCAAAAGTCTCAAAGTCTTCAATTGTAATGTCGTCGATTGGAGGTCTGTCATAGCTGAAGACATGTCAAGGTCGACGAAACAATGTAAGGATCAAGAAGGCCATACAAGTTCAGACGGTGAGGATACTTGAGGATTGAATATTTTGAAACTTGGCCAACATCGACAACTTGCTGTGGTTTGCTTGACTTTTGCATAGTAGAAATACAATCAAGCTACTCTTGAGATAACACGACTTGGAAGGCTTCGGAACTCTTTCTCAAGACGCGTTGAGTAACGCGTATGTCACATCACAGACAGATAACTTCAAATAACTTGATATTGACATACGACTGCGAAAAAGCATCGACAGCAAAAAATCGGACAGCGACCTACAATACATAAGATCTGTACTACTAAGTATTATAAGAGATACAATAATACCAGAGATGTCACCAAAGCAAACCCAAGTGTTAATCATGAATGAATAAAAAGCATAAACAATTCACAGCATATACGACATGGAACGAATTGATCAAAGTCAGCGTAATTTCGATGAACGCTGTGGTCGGGGCCGGATTTCAGAGTCGGATCTGTCATCTACTACCTCAAATGTGACACCTGGGCGACGTCTTCTAACTGTCCCCCGATCCATCATTTCCATTTCTTCTCTGTTTCTCCATTCTTGCGTTGCTTCCATAGGATCACGTAGAGATGGATAGATCCCAGAAGTGTCAGAACTACGCACAGATTCGTCAGGCGTGGCATGAATTCCGGTCTAGAAAAAGAACACGTAAGCACAGCAGACCGCTGAATAGGTAGCATCAACTCACCCCAGTGCCGTCCAGAGCCTCCACAGATGCAGCGGATACAGTTCGATGTCTCCTGGATAGCAATTTCCAAGGATGGAACCCTTTAGGCGGTGGAACTTTTCTGTCTTGAGCATGCGTAGCAACTGGCACGTTGTGGTTCTGCGGAACAACGGGAGGAAGGGCAATGACTCTGGTGGTGCTAGAGCCAGGCGATTTCATTGCTTCTAGGCCATCTCCTTGATACTTCGAGCTAGAAGAACGACGTAACTTGGTAGGCCTTTGCTCTGGCTGAGGAGCAACAGGAGCTGGAGCAGGCGTCTCCTTCTGCTTGCCGGTTGATGATATCAAAGACTGAACAAGAGTGAACAGTCCACCTTTCTTCTTCGATTCCTGAGAAGACTGTGCGGATGGAGGGCGACTCGCCGTGTATGACGGTTGCTTTTTCAATGTCGGAGCCAGTGATGATGGTGTCCTAAGAAGATCGGAATCCTGAGATGTGGTGCGTGAACGAAGTTGATATGCTACAGGAGCAGGCGTAGAAAGATGCCCTGCGATGGCCACTCGAGCCGGTTGTGAACTTGGCACCTGTTCAGATGACGTGCGCGAATGACTGGGGGGAGCTACAGGAGGCTGAGTCGAACGTCCGACGCTCCCTGACTGATTTCGACCAGCAGAGGAATATGGTGCCGATGCCCCAGCAGAGGCAGGAGCAGAGGAATAAGGTAACGATGCATTAGGAGCATTAGCTGTATTACGTGTAAGAGGTGCTGGATGAGTTGATGATGATACATGATGAATATTATCAGAAGAAGAGCGAGGTAAATGAGATGGAACGTCCATAGCCAGTGTCGTGGAATGTGTAATAATTTGTGACGTTCGCTTATCACGATGACGACTTGAATAGGGGGCTGTTTGAGGCTCTTGTTGAATACGAGAACGCGGATCTGCCTGGGCACTGCCAGTAGGGGCGGGTGCACCGTCCATTCCATATTGGCTCGTAGGTCTCTTCCGACTACGTGAATTGTATTCGCTGGCTGCGGCGGTTTGCTGTATAATCTTAGACGACGGTACAGCTTGTTCACGAGAAGCTTCTACGGGTTGGGTATTTTGAGTTGTCAAATAACCCTGAGGAACATGAGTAGGCTGCGTGCTATAAGAATCATGGAGCGTGGGACGATAATTCTGTTGCGGCGACTGAACACTGCGATGAGGGACTGGGTTTGCTGATCCAGCTTGGAAACTAGAAACACTTGTACGACGAGGGATCTCATGGACAGGCTCTGTGTTAGATCTA
Organism: Sarcodon aspratus; assembly: GCA_003313825.1. Classification (NCBI taxonomy): domain Eukaryota; kingdom Fungi; phylum Basidiomycota; class Agaricomycetes; order Thelephorales; family Thelephoraceae; genus Sarcodon; species Sarcodon aspratus. The sequence goes on from QLOR01001098.1 coordinate 16,167, forward strand.
AGAGGCGTGGGTTGTGTAACGTGTTCACGTAAGCCATAGTCCTGCGATTGTGAACGAGATTTTCCGTGTGATCGAGGGTCATTTGGATGACTCGTACTTATCATATCTGCAGGGACTGAAGTGGGAGTCGACGAACCCTTTACCAACCCTTGCGAACCGGTATACAGGTCATGAGATTGAGCAGCTCGGGAAGGGGAGTACCCATTTGTGCCTGTGTTTAACATCCCAGTCTGACCCTTTACATCTGGAGAATGTGATAAAGGCTCCTTCAATGGACTATGTGACGACTTTGTTCGCGGGGTTGGGGGTTGCATTATCGTCGACGAGCTTGACGGAGTCCCGAGGGCATATATATCATGCGAATTGGTAGGTCGCGACGGAGACGGATGAGCACTGTGTATGGGGACTGCCGAGTGTGAGCCAGTAGGCGACGGCTTAGGCGAAGGTCGCGAGTTGGATTGTTGGCCAGCTGTGACGCCAGATTGGCGTAAAGGGTAGTCGTAGACAGAAGGTACCTGGAGTGATTGGCGGCGTGGTGTAGGTTGAGCCGATGGTGGCCGTCGCGCAGGACTGTTTTGCGATGCAGAGGAAACCCCCGGCGAAGCCATTGTAGAGCTCGGACCCTGACCTTCACCATCTGTCCTCAAGTATGAGGACGAAGGCGTGGAGAAATTTGCGGAGGCGGACCACGAGTATTTCCCTCCAGCTTGGTCTGATGAGACACGGGTGTCAACCTTGGCATTCGACTCGCCTGATATTGCTGATGCCACCACGGGGGGTGACGGCCTAGTCCTAGAAGATTTCTTCACTTCGGGAACTGTTGTGTTTCTAGAAACATGAGGATTGCTCGAACCAACGGGAGCATATCCAGGAGGATAGAAATCACTACTCTGTTGTTTAGGCATGTGACCCATCTCTGTCGTACTGCGATCGTCTAAAACTTGTCCTGCATGTGATTGGTTCTGCAAGGACTGTCCGTCATGCTTCGAAGAGGTTGCCTGGTTCACGTTCGTGGTGGACGAAGTAGCGTTATAGTTTCGATCGCGCAGATCTTCCGGAGCCGAGGCATATCCCGAATTTAAGTTGAACGGTTGATGTCGCACACTTGGATCGGATGTTATCTTTGCAGACGCAGTAGAACTAACGGCTGGTGGCAAGGTGGATTGCAGGACGGTTGGATTCTGCGACCCGCTATGCTTTGCCCGCGAAGAAGTTGTTTGCGATGGGACTGGGAGAGGTGAAGTTGTGGGTGCCAGAAATCTTCTCGAGGGCACGCTTGTGTTGTTCGGATATCCCGACGAGGTGCTGACTTCGCGAACAACATTATCCACATGCCCGTGTTGCGGCTGAGTAGCCGATACCTCAGGTCGAGAAGAAGGGCTAACGTCACGGGTTTGGTCTGTATTAAGTGGCATATTTGTATGACCGTAATCACTATAATTCTGAGAAACGGAAGGTATCGAGGCATGATATTGGTGAGACCGAACAGGAGGAGCAGATATTGGATTAACTGGTGGAATATTCGACGAAACACTTGCAGAAGCCTGATGCCGATTTGAAGCTGGAGCATGTGACCGTGACGGAGGAATGGAGTCTATGACTGGCGTATGTGATTTTGGAAGGGTCGCACCAGATGTGCTATGCTGGTTAATACTTGGTGGGACATTCGAATACGTTTGGGGTTGAGCGCCTGCAGTTTGGGAACGTGCGGCCGGACCGGGATCATTATGTTCACGGGAACTAGATGTGCCGGCGGGTGCAGGCCTGAAAGGCAGTTGGGACGAAGAATGGGAGCGGCTATGCTTTCGAGACGTTGTTTCCGAGCGACCAAATGCCGCCGATATCTTATTCGATGGATCATGATGTGCGTACGGATAATGAGGATCGGAAGGACCCTGCCCTGCACTTAAACTGACGAGATGCGGAGCAGGGATTGGCCTTTCAGGAAGGGGTGAGAAAAAGACACTAGCAGGTGTCGGCATAGTAGGAGATTCCACAGGAACTTTTGGCGACTTTCGTGTAAACCATCCAGTGACTCCAGTCAGTCCACTCAGAGATATCTTTGGCTATCAAATCGACCGTAAGTGGAAGGCGAAGATGAGTAGTTAAATCCACCTACTTCCTTCTTCTGCGTATTCTTGGATGCTTGATAACTGTCATAAGGTGTTTCCCGCTGATGAGATCGCTAAAGACGCATCAATGGCAGTTGAGCTATAATGACAAGACGCTCACATGTTCATTACGAGTACTCCGCTGTTCTCGTTCCGTATCGCTACCAGAAGGACCAGAATGCTGATTAGCAGAGGTCATCCTATCTTGAGACTTGTGTGATTTGCTTCTGCTTTCTCGAGTCTTGTCACGCTCAGGTAACCAGACAGGTGCAACAAGGGGTGCTGGAGGTGGACTATAACTGCGGCGGTTTTCCCGACTTCTTGTTCGTTGAGTGTCTGGTTGCTGTGTTGACGGCGGAGGGGCAGTTGTGCTAGAGGCAACTGGTTGGGGTGCTTGAGTAGGAAGTAAAGCAGGAGTCTGCTGCTCATATTGAGGAAGGCGCTGAGGCTATGTGTCGGAACAACGGATCTGGAAGATTTCAAGATGGGTGGCACATACCGAGGCGTCGTCGTCTGTATGATACCGACGGTGACCAGACGAGGCTTTGGGCTGCTTTATAGTTTCGTCTGTCCGCTGCTTGTAACTCCTTCCCAACGTCGCAGTACTATAGACCGCGGGCCTCTGCTCAGACGGATCCTTATTTTTCTCTTTCGATCTTCCCCTCTCGTAGTCTCGAAGATTCTCCCTTTCCCGCTCTCTATCAATAAGTTTCTCTCTGTCCTTATCCTTGCTACGATGCTTTCGAGGCGCTTCCGACCTCATTTCGGGATTCGGAGGCCAAGCATTATTAGAAGCGGGTGCAGCGGGTACCGATGATCCAGGCACAGGGTAAGAAAAGTACGGATCGCGAATTGCCTTTTCGTGAGATGACTTGGAAGTGCGTGTTGTTCCATCACGGTGCTTAGAGGAAGAGGCGCGTGGACGTTGGTCATAATGGTCCGGAGGGTGAGAAGTTTGGTGCTGCGACCGAGAGCCAGAAGGAACGGAAGGTTTCGCGACGTACTCCGTCGACGGCGAGGTGTGATAGCCGTTGACTTTGCTCGTAGTAGATTTTGTGGGTTTCGAAGAAAAAGGAATATGATCCACAGAGGCCGAGGATCGGGGATCATAACGTTTGGAATTTGAAGTGAGAGAATGGACCGTTCGAGGCTCTGCTCTGTGTCGATGAGAAGAGGGGCGAGTGGTAGAGGCCATCTTGTGTTGGAGTAATTCTTGGGGAGAGGGGGGCCATACTTTGTATTGAGCGCTGTCGAGCTGAACCCGACTGCTCATTTTTGGCTGTTACCTCGAGAGTAACGTGTCTAGAACCGGTCCAGGAAGAGAAACCGGCTCGACGACAGCAGTGAACGTGTTGGGCTGCGAGGCAACTCGAACCGCCTCGCAATTCTCCGAAAGCAAGCTCAAGTGGCTTATCTCTTCATGACCTGCCAGCCATCGTTACATATACTCATCCATGAAACGGTCCCGCAATTTTTTCATCTCTTGGCTTGAGTAAACAGCTATCGAGAACAATCAACCCCCGCAGGGACTCTGAGTCGAGGGCCCTGTTTCCAGGATCGCCAAGTCCTCAGCCGGTCGAAGACGATCATCATCATCCCCTTGCGAGCGTCAGATCTACTTCTTGTTTTGGTTGTTTATCATTGTACCTATACCAACTCTCGCACTGTGCCGTCCGTTTCCAGAGTCTACTTCTCACGGATTCTTCGCTGATGGCCTTGTAATTGCCTTGTCTCCTTAGCCTTACCAATAGCACGTCTTCAGATCAGATGCGTTACAACCAACTTCAGTTCATCACCCGGCGTATCTATCTACATGCCCGTATCGGTGGGTCCTTTTGAATGCTTATGGAGACTTCCCGTCGTGTTCGCTCCATCTCCATGTTCATCACGCTGCGCAGAACGATAATCACATTAAACCCATTCAATCTGTCAGACAACCCGAAAATTTTCTTCAATGTCCGCACGATGATAACGGGATACGAAATACAGTAAAAACAGCACGTATACCCCTTTTACGGCCGCGGGCATTGACTCCATCATTCAACTATTTAAGCATGCATTGCCGTAGTCATAACGACGTCCAGGGTTCTGATCTCTGAGACGCGCTTTAGTGATCGTTATCAACAATAGGGATCAAGGGTGGGGCCCTGCAGCTGGTTTAGGGACTCCACGACGCAGGATCCTGCAACACCGGAACAATAAGCTCCTAACAGACCCTGAAATTTGAAAGCTGTTACCATGCCGTTATCTTAGGGTATGAAAAAGATCGATCCCAAATAATCAGTAGTTAGCACCTCCGCTAACTAGTTCTGGATAACCTAACAAAGTGACTGGGGCCATGGAACCTGTAGCTCTTGCAGCAACGACCGGACGGTGTATTATGAAGGTAGCAGGTGTGGGAAAACGGCAAAGACGTCCTGAAGAGCCAATAGGATCAAGCGAAACGTCGGATGCAAACCAAAAGAAAGAAGCGGAAAACATGCTATTATGTTTCAGTAGAGGATCGCGATTCCCCTTCGAGAAGTACAAGATGATTATACAAAAGTACATGAACCTATAATATATACGAAATATTCTACGCCTCTGGTAAATCACTTAGCTCGCTAACATCAGAAAGAATGTCGGGTTCCTGCATAGTTGCGTCCTCATCATTCTCGGCTACACGCGCCTCGTTATCCAACATTGGTACGTCTTCGTCCATGTCCGAAGGGAGGGATAGCACCCCTTGTACGGTTTGATCCTCATTTGAAACATCTCCCTTCCCTGAAGGCGCGTCATTGGCACCATGGTCTTCGGTCTGTTCAACGTTCTCAGCCTGAGCCTCCCCAGCTGTTTCCATCTCTGCAATAGCACGTCTAAAGCAAAGCTAAGCAAAGAAATCGTGCCGTAAAACCCGCTTAAACTTACCGATACGAGTTTCTGCACTCATATCTGATCCCGTGATTTCTCCATTTTTGACGTTTGGACGAATTTGCAAGCATGTCTTCATCCAAAGCTAGTACCCAAATTCAGGTAAGCTTCAGCACATAGATAGGCAGGCACTAAAAAACTCGCCTTTATCCTCGCCAAGTAATTTCAACCGACTCAAATCAAGCCATTGCCTGAGAGTAATTGATCCATAAATCGCAGACCCAGCAATAAAAAACGAAACATTGTTCACACACCAAGAATTGTTTCTATCATAGAATCTGACTAGAAATTGGTCCTTCCTATGTTTAATTGCAGCAACCTGTTTGGGAATGCCCTCAACATCTGGCTCGAATACAACTGCAGCCCACCAGGGGAAAGTATCTGCGAACAAAGACGAGTGAGTGACTGTGATTGGTAGACATCCCAATGCATTCAACGTGCCTGCTTTAGCCCAGACTAAATTCAAAGAATGTCAACGAAGGATTATAGGAGGGGACACCGACAAGCTGACCTAAAGTTCCACTTTCGAGCCTTTCGCCAGGTCCAAAAACGATTGTACCGGGTTCGATATCAGGACCAGTGACCATGGTGTTCGCCGCGGCTCTGGTAGACGTCACAGAGTGCGAGGGTTTAGCTCTCATGCGCTTTCCTTCCTTGACTGACCGGGTGCCCGCTTCTGCTCCATCTGCTTCGCTCAAAGAACTCGAGTCGGAGCCTGGCTCATCTTCACCTGCTTGTGCTGCTGCTTCAGCCTCTGCAGCCAACCGCGCTGCTTTTTCCGCTTTCTTCTTGACACTCTTCTCGCGTCTCGTCGCAGGTGTATCCAGCTCTTCGATGATAATCACTGGTTCTCTTGCTTTGCCTTTCCCTTTAACCCTTGATATCTCCACGACAGGCGGAAGAGGTTGAGCGGGAGACGAATCTTCTGGCATGTGATTGCCTTCGATAGTCTCCATCTGGGTCGTGTCCTTCGATATGTCGTTCTCTTCTACACCAGTACTCCCAATAGACGACCGCGATTTATCTATCGATTAACAAATCAGCCTATGTGCCTCGCATGAAACTGTACAAAAATCCACACATACCCATCTTCATACGTTTCTTCAGTGGCGGCTGAGGTTTCTCCGTCCGCACTCTCCCTCCTCGTTTCTGATCAGGGGGTAAGATCCACCCAGCATCAAACATCTTAAACGACTGCTGATTATCAACATTCTCGACCATAGGTGGCACATTCGACTGTCCAGGAAGTGTAATCGTGCCCCTCTTCCACTTGATTTTCTGAGAGATATTTATGGCAGCACCCTCTTGTTCACCAATCTCAGGCAACGTCGAAGGTCCTGCACTTTCACCTCCGGCTTCAGCTTCAAAAGCGGCGGCGGCGGCGGTGGCACGTCTGGTCCTCGGTGCTCTGAACCCTGGTGAAGAATCGAAAACGTCCATATTACCGCGGTCGATCTCTCCCGGGACATCTTTCTTGGACTTCTTCTTCTTACCCTTGGATCTCTTCGGCGGCAGCGGTTTGGCTTTACCAAATTCGTAATTGAATAACGATGCGATTGGATCGACATTATCTAGAATATACTCCATCTCAGTGTCGTTTTGAATCACGTCTGAGGACACTAGAGCGCTGAGGATGTCCAAGCGAGGTTCCAAGTTTCCAAGTGGCGGCTTCAAAGAATCGAATACAAAAGCTTCTACTCCGGTTTCATTGGCTCCGTCGATACCAAGTTCGGCTCCTTGGGCACCAGGCATTTGAGCATAAGATGGAACAATGAGAGAGCCCAATTCCCCTAAGATGTTTCTCGCCAAAGTTCTGATCCTGTATGCAGTCTTGTAGAACGGGGTGTCAGATTTATTGTAAAATACCGCATTGTCGAGCACAAGCAAGACGTCCTCCTACAGCATAATTGAGTTACGAATTAAAAGAGACCTGAAATATATCAACCTTGAAACTCTGTATATCCCAATACTCATGTCGATCAAGCTTGGCGTCAATGGTGTTCCAACACATTGGACGTTTCACGACATCAAAGTAATCAGGCACTTCGACTCTGGAAACCGGGTTTTTGAAATACTCGTGCCGATCAGACCTCGAGTTGAAGGTAAGTGGTGATACTATAGTGCAAAAGAAAGACGACGTTACACACGTGATTATCCTCTCGAAAACAAATCTTAAACGGCTTTCGTGTGGATAAAGGCATTTGGACAAAACGTCCTGGATGATCTGCGCCTGTTCCAATTTTTTGCTCTCCCGTTTTCTTGTTAGTTCGGCTATCATTCTTACGCTTTCTAAATCCTGACGCAACTTCTTGATGTACTGGACGCGATCCCAATGACTTGGTTCAGTCGTTTAACATGCTGACGGGACGAAAGGACTCACGTCCAATTTCATGGCGTTATCTTCCTCTGAGCCCCGTCCACCAGCGGCTGCAGAATTTGTTGCTGTCCAAGGCTCCAAGTGCAACCGTTTTAACAACGGAGCCCCTCTCCGCGCCTCCCTCTTCAAACTCCAATACTTACACACCATTAGGACGAAATCAAGCTTTTTTCGAATTACCACCCGATTGATGTACTGCATGATTCTGTCAACTATCAAGGCGGGTATCCGAGGCGGGCCTGAGGTGTAAGTGGTCGCATAAGCGCGCGCAGTCTTTGCCGAATCGTTCTGGGGACTAGCTTCCCGATCAGCTTCCAAGGCTTCAAGTCGCGCATCTTGTTGTTCGCTCTGGGGAGTAGCCGAACTGATCAAAAACCGGTTAGGAAATGAAGTAATTTGAGTACCGGAAGATGTTTTTCGCAAAAACAAGTCAGGGTCGGAGCATCGGAGCCATGAGCAGCTTTCATTGGCATCAATAAGCGTTCCTTGCGAGCGCAAGTAGGGTGGAAGGCGAGAAAGCAGGATGATTTACTGCATTGGATACAGGCACCTTCACGTACATCACATATCGAACACCTCTAGAAAACATTATGTGTTACAAGGTATGCGATATTGGAATTGGAACTCACAAGCTTCCATCGCTGCTTTGATATCTTGTCAATACCAGTGATAGGTTCCATGAAGACTTCGTTCACAACTCGTGTCTCGGGGACCCAAATAGCACACAGGAGGTGGACCCATTCTCCATGAACCGTCTGCTTGAAAGCGCCACCTTCATTGGGACAAAGGAAACAAGACTGGCACAATACTCAGCAATGCCTCAAAGAGGTTCGTTTCCAATGGCACTTACAACGGGAGTTTCAGGGGATACAGTACATTTCCGACACAGCCATTGACCTTCCGGGATGTAAGGAACTCCATAACAATCTTGATGCACTGCAAGGTTGCAGCCGTCGCAGAATACGATAGCGTTCGTGTTTTCACCTTCCGAATCGTCGCAGATAGCACAAGTGGAGTCTTCCGAAGGCATAGCCATGTCTGGTTTAGGTAAAGTCTTGGTCTACCAGTCAACCGTAGACGATTCATTGTCATGTTTCATTAATTCCTCGATTCAAACGCGAGAACTCACCAAATCAAACCACTCCTTTTCCAAACGGTCCATGATTATCTCAAAAATCTCGTAAGTGACTTTATCTAGATGCTCCTTTTTACGATCCGCATTCACAGCGTCCAGCCATTCATGGTCTGCATAGATAATAAATTACGAGTTGAACCAGCGGATGAAGGAAAGTGCACGGCTAACCTTGTTCGTCCATATCATACTCGACCTGAACAGCCAATTCATGTTCCAAAGGCTCTAACAGCAAACAAGATCAACGAAACTCGAAGCCACGAAACAGACGCGACACGAATAACATACCAATATACCGTATATAATGTTCAGGCCTCTGAAACTCGGAAAAATCGTTGTCTAATCCAGGTAAAAAAGACGCGTGAGAGATGGGACCGGTATCAAAACTTCGGAAGACAAACAGCCAAAAGACCTCGCTTGGATGTCATGTACTCCAGCTGGTTCCGTCAGACTTTTGTCGTCGACTTTGACGAAAGAGACCTTGGGAAGAGGTGTCGGAGCAGGAGATGCGATGCCTCGTGCCATGAGTGTCGAGTAGTTTGGAGATTCAGCCCAATTAACGAGATGAGATCGACTCGGGGCTTCCGCTTCTGTCACGTGGTCTGCTCATCTAGGCGCCTCCGAATTTGTACAAAAACGCATATCTTGTGGTTCGTGTAAGCAAATAATCTTCTCAAAATGTTTACCGCAACTAAATTGCTGTGTGTGTAGTGCAGCCGTGGAACCTTGACAGGAAAGGGAAAGATCACAAGTCTCTCAGGGAATTGAATACTACGTTTACAACACACCGCACTTTCAAGTTCCTCAAGGCCTTCCCTGTGCCGGCTTGTGTCTCCTGGGCAAGCCGTGTTGAAACGAGAACACAACAAAAATTTGCGTAAAGGGCGGCGATACCGAAGCCAATCAGTTTGCACCGTGGCATTCGACGGTCGGTTTCTTATGAAAGAAATGACAAGGAAACCTCCTCACGGCCCAAAATACCAGATTCTTCTGTTATGACTATGGCATCGAACGACAATTAGTAAGCGATACTAGCACTGGGCACCAGGATATTTCGATCTTCCTAGTGGCCACTAATGATCTAAAACAAATCTGGTCCCGCAGGAGAGGAATCAGATCATCGAGTAAGCTCAGTTCTTTCCTTTTCCTTATCCCGCCGCCCTGTTCATGACTGACATTATGTCCAAGTAACAATCGCTGGCTTATCGACATGAACAGCTAAACCAGAACGGAGGGACCAAATCACGTCCCCCAGGAGCCACCAACTCTGAAAGCATTCCCGTTCCTTTCACACAGGTCAAACGAAAGCCGCGTGCAAAATCTGCACGAGTATAATTCTGCTCAGCCTTGATACGTTAATGGCTGCCCGTCTGTCAGGCGAATCTTTCTGCGTGGACTAATCTTGCGACACTGCGAATGCCAGTCTCAGGTTGGTGATCTGCATCGTAGCTCAGAGGTCATGTCCCTCAACCCGCGACTTGCATCCAACTGCTCCGCCAAAAGCAACTAAAGCGGGCGGTCCAAAATGATACGTAATCTAGGGGTGGCGGCAAACACAATATTGCCAAGACTCCGGATACGGCGCAACTTGAGATCTGCCTGTCTCGTCCATGACCTTGGGCTCCTGTTGTCTTCTCGGTGGCATTCTGCAACCATGCTTCTGTCAATTGTCCTGTTTTCGCGAGGGTTATCCGTCCTAGTTCTAGGACTTGACAGTGCACTGTTTCCCAGCTCTATCTGCCGGTGCTACCTAGTTACGTGTAATACATCAAGTCTTTCGTCCTAGAGTTATTACAGAGCACTATGCTAGGGACAAACTTCTGAACTAGTTGTCTACTTTCAAGGGTTACTGTCTGATAGATTCACTTTATGCCCTTTCGTTAAGTTGTTCTAGATATCCATTCACGACGATGGCGCAAATAAATGTGTCGAATTATGAATACAAGGACCATTTATCATCCTCCTTGCATCGAACTCTGTAAGGTTGAGTGTTCTGTCACTACAGTCTCTGTTCGCGCTCAATATCAAACTCGCATCAATCAAGTCTAGACAGCTCTGCCAGTGGTTCTGTTGAGCTGAAGCAATAGGTTCGTTTAAAAAAATACTTAGTTAGATTGCCATTTGTTGTACCATGGCGTATGTTTGCTTGTATGCGAGGAAAAGATGCTATGTAGATGAAGGTTTTTATTGGCATTGACAATAGTAGGAAAACAAGGGACAACGAGTAGGCTAAATGTGAGCCAGCTACACGTAGGTGATGACGCCGTTGATATCAACGCCTGCCTGTCGTGCATGGGCAATGCCAAAGGAAATGCCAAGCACTGCCGTGGCCAAGACGGCTACACAGACAGCAAGCAGAATCCATAAGGCTTGATCTTACACGATTTTGACTCATTATCGACAGTAGAGCAGCGGAAAAGCTGATAGACGAGATCGTCTCCTATCGAGACAATTTAAGGATCGTGTGGATAGCTGAAGTAAAGCTGGGCGTATGATTTGGAATGTGTTCGTATGTCTGGTATGATCGCATTTCGTTCTGGAGGATATTTTGAAGGTAAACATCGAGAGAGAAAAATAACATGAGGGACTTCCTGACTAATGTCCTATTTTGGACACCCGCCATTGCGTCCTTGCCTTATTCTTTTCGAAACTCTTTTATCGTCACTGAACTCGCGGATCGGCCCCATTGTCGTACTGTATACCATCTAGTTTCCTAGGGCGTAGGAATATACAATGGTCAGTCAATCATTCTATCAAGGGAGGATGATCGTTTCACTTCCTCTCTCAGACTGAAGGGATGGAAATCATCGACGAGAAAGCCAATGATCCGCATGCGCCTCCCATGGAGGCAGAAGACATTGTCTCTGTTCACGACCGTAAGTTACAGTATGGTTCGGTGACTTATATGCTCATAATATTATGGCTTTCGTTCAGATGAAGCGTTCGCCGCTAAACATATGCCTGATTTAGGGCACGACGTCAAAGAGTTCCAAGTTTTTCACTGGACACTCACAAATTGGAAGAAGCTTGACAAAAAGATCACAAGCTCTGATTTTGAATGCGGCGGACATAAATGGTACGTTCCTTGGTTTGCGCCTTATGGTCGCTGAACAGTGTTTCAGGCGTATTCTCCTCTTTCCATTCGGGAACTCCAACGCGCCACCAAACGATACTGTATCAGTCTACCTCGATTATGCCAACCCCAAAACCGCCAAGGAAGGATGGCATGCTTGCGCTCAATTCGCTCTGGTCATATCAAACATCCATGACCCTACAATTTACACCGTCAGCCGTAGGTCTAGTCGTATCTAAGGGCATTAGCGCCTGCTGATCTAATTTTACTTCTTCCAGACGCTCATCACCGGTTTATCGCTGAGGAATGTGATTGGGGTTTCACTCGGTTTAGCGAGCTGCGCAAGTTGTTCCATATCCAACCTGGCCACAATCGTCCGACAATCGAAGATGACTCCGCTGAGATCACTGTGTACGTTCGCGTGTTAGAAGACCCAACAGGTGTTCTGTGGCACAACTTCGTCAAGTGCGTCAAGTACAACCATTTCTGTCTGTTTCTATGCTTATCTTCTTCAAGCTACGACTCCAAGAAAGAGACAGGCTACGTTGGGTTGAAGAACCAGGGAGCTACATGTTACATGAACTCACTACTACAATCGCTGTACTGCACGCACTATTTCCGAAAGGTGTGATCAACCTTATCTCGCCTACATTTTTTCTAATCATGTGTAGGCTGTGTATCAAATTCCAACGGAAGATGAGCACCCTACAGAAAGCGTTCCCCTGGCCCTTCAACGAGTGTTTTACCACTTGCAAACATCGGACCAGCCAGTCGGTACGCATTATTCGTTTTAAAGACCTGTCCGCCCCTAATGCCATTCAGGCACCACGGAGTTGACGAAGTCTTTTGGCTGGAAATCACTCGACTCTTTCCTACAACACGATGTTCAAGAGTTCAACCGTGTATTACAGGACAAACTTGAACTTAAGATGAAGGTGATACCTTTTCTTCTATCAAACATGTACAAATTATGGAAAAAATTCTCAGGGAACGCGAGCAGAGGGCGCTATCGCTAAACTTTTCGTCGGCAAGATGAAAAGCTACATCAAATGTGTCAATGTGAATTACGAATCTTCTAGGATAGAAGAGTTCAATGGTATGTCAAGATCAACTTGCCAGGTTATCCTTGCTAATATAACGTTGTAGATATCCAACTAAACGTCAAGGGAATGAAGACGCTGCATGATTCTTTCAGGGATTATGTGGCTGTGGAAACATTAGATGGCGAAAACAAGTATCAGGCTGAGGGTTTGGGTTTACAGGATGCTAGAAAGGGAATCATCTTCGAGGCTCTACCACCTGTCCTCCACTTACAGCTGAAGCGGTATGAATACGATATGCAGCGTGATGCCATGGTCAAGGCGCGTTATATTCATGATTTCCTCCGGGTCTCGAACCTAACTTCGTTCAGATCAATGATCGCTTCGAGTTTCCTTTCGAGATCGACTTGAGCGAGTTTCTTGATGAGACTGCGGATAGGTCGAAACCCTGGACATACAAACTTCACGGCGTCCTTGTCCACTCGGGCGACCTGCATGGTGGACATTATTTCGCTCTCATCAAACCTGACCGTGATACGCGATGGCTAAAATTCGATGACGACCGTGTCACGCCTGTGACTGACAGAGAGGTGCTAGAGGAGAACTATGGTGGCGAACCTTTGAATGGCGTCGTGCCACACATGCAACGGAATCAGGTTAGAGCAATGAAGAGGTTCACGAATGCATACATGTTGGTATACATACGGGAAACGGCTGTCGACGAAGTACTTGCTCCTTTCACCGAGGAGGACACACCGCCTCATTTAAGTGAGTATTGATCACGAGGTCAGCAACACTGCTTGAACATTATTTCGATAGAACGACGACTTGATGAAGAGCGTGTGCAAATGGAGGCAAAGAGAAAGGAGCGTGAAGAGCAGCACTTATTCTTGACTGCAAAGGTAGGTTGTATATGTCCACGAGAAGTATAAAGAGTTGACGCGTATTTGTCCCAGGTCATTACTGACGAGACTTTCTCACATCACGAAGGTTTTGATCTAGCAGTTTTCGATGAAAGGAACTGGCCTCTGTCCGATCTTCCGACCTTCCGCGTCTTGAAGCAGGAGACGTATAGCGTTTTTAAATCAAGGGTGGCCCAACATTTCAATTATCCAGATAGTCAAGTCCGCCTCTGGGTCTTGGTGAATCGCCAGAACAAGACAGTTCGACCAGACACTCACATACCTGAAAATGAACCGTCATTAAGTATGCATATTTTACATCAGAAACAATATTTATCTCATACAAGTCTCAGCTGTTGAGGTTATCCGAAACAACATGGCTGTGAGGCAGCAGAGCGACCTTCGTCTCTATCTTGATGTTCTCCCTGATCCTTCCAAAGTAAGGATCTATAATTTTCAAGTGTGCGGTAATCTCACCGCCTCATGCAGTCGGACTCTCCGGGATCAATCATGGTCTTCTTGAAACATTTTGACACTACGAAACAGACATTACTTGGGGTGGGCAAGGTCCACATGCCTCGAAGTAGTAAGGTCAGCGACCTTGTTCCCACCATCAACGAGAGGATGCGGTGGACGTCCGGGACCCCATTGAAACTATACGAGGTAAGGCTTACGTTGTTTGAGCAGTATCAAGTCATTTACTTACATGGCGCACTTGTCTGTAGGAGATTAAGCCCGGGATGATTGAGCTCATGAAGCCCAAGTACACCTTTACCCAGAGCGAAATCCAGGATGGTGATATCATTTGCTTCCAAGTCGATATTCCTGACAAAGAGTAAGTCTTGTGATCATTCTCCCAAGTTTCTGCTTAACATTCTTCAGGATCCATGATTTGGAGACTCAAGGACTTTATTCTAACCCTGCACAATTCTACGACTTCCTGCAAAATCGTGTCATGATCTTATTCAGGCCTAAATTCGACGAAGCGGAACCCGATCCGGAGTTCAGCCTAGTTCTGAGTAAAAAACAGAATTATGATGCTGTATGTGTTCAAGTACATGAACTTTTATGTTGCGTTTACATTTTAAATTTCCAGATGGCAGCCAAAGTTGGCGAATATCTCAAACACGAACCCATAAAACTTCGTTTTACTACTACACACGCAGCCAACGGCTCACCGAAGTCTATTCTCAAGCGCTCTCTCAACCAGAGCATAACAGAAATCATGGCTCCCTCATACGCCACTCCGTCAACAACGGTCATTTTATACGAAAAATTGGACGTTAGTATTGTAGAGCTGGAAACGAAGCGAAGTCTGAAGGTCGTTTGGACGGGAATTCACAACAAAGAAGAGTCGACACATCCATTTTTGTTGCCGAAGACAAGCATGGTGCATGATTTGACAGAGTACCTTGCCAAGCAGGTTCAGCTGTCATCGGGAGGAACGGGCAAGATCCGCGTATTTGAGGTCTCGAAGGACGGGAAGACACAGAAGGAGTTCACCGGATCCGAGATGATTGGAAATATTCCTGACCCTGTCGAGCTCTTTGCCGAGGTTTGCTTCCTTGTTTATTTTAATTTCAATTTTGGAGTCGTGTGCTCAAACATGTGTTGAATTAGGAGATACCACGAGAAGAGGTCGAAGCTGATGATGCCGACAAGGTTATCAGCGTGTTCCACTTCTCAAGGGATGTGTCTCGAACGCATGGTGTTCCATTTAAATTTGTTGTGAAACCTGTAAGTGGATGGAGAGAGTGTTCACGACCTGAAGTTGGCTGAACATCTTTGTAGGGAGAACGATTCGTAGAGACAAAGAAGCGGTTACAAAATCGACTAGGCTTGACGGATAAGGACTTCACTCGATTCAGATTCGCTCTCATTCAGATGGCAACATTCAAACAACCATCATATATTGAGGATGGTGCGTTTTTCAACCGTTTTTTATTGTATACGAGATCTCAACGGCTTTCAAAGATGACAATATCTATGATCACAAGTTTGCACCTGAAGATTGTCTGGGCCTGGATCATGTTGATAAGTCAGGAAAGGCTCGGGGAGGAGCAGGAGAAAGAGCTATTGTGATCAGAGGTTAAGTGGTCTGTCCCGTTCTCCTGTCGTTCCAGTTAAACGTATTTGTTCCCTAATTTGTTCCTTCGTGCGAGGGAAAAGGGTTCACTCATCAGTTGTCGTTCCATTTTTTCTGTTTCACTATTCACCATTGTATTTTGCCCCACCAATTCGAAACAGTCTCTCAGCACTTACGGTGTATAGCCCTCGATAATGTTTTGTCTGTTTGTTTGTCATATTTAACTAACGGTTTGGACGATAATGTACGTGGAAGAAGGGGCAATGAACGCGTATAAATAGATAGATTACTTTCGTTTTTTGCCCTTCTTCCCGGACTATCAAACCGATCGAGTTAGAATAACACGAGGAAGACAAGTGTGAAAGAATCCTCACCTTGGGTGTCCGAGGGGTTGAAGGCGAACGTGCCGACTCGTTGTCACTTGAGGCAATACTGTCATTAGTCGCACTGGGGGGCGAACTCACTCCATTTGTAGCTTTCACTGCAGGGAGCGAAGGAGAACCTGACGAGGAAACAGTCGCTGACGAATGACCCGTGGATACTGGAGCAGCAGGCGAGTTGGCTTGTGAAGGTGGAGGGCCAACGGTGAAAGCAGGAACAGGCACCCGTGAAAGATCCCTCGACTTTTTGCCATAAGCTATTTCTGATACCCTCGATCATCAGTTGACGCGATAAAAAGGATGAAATGAATGGGATCAATGGACATACCCTTTTCAGCCCTGATTTTGGATATTTGTTCAAAGGTGGCACGCATTTTCTCGTTTGCAATGACCTCGTTTGCAGTTGGGAAGATTATCGCTCCCCAACCTTCGACGAAGGTGTTCGCTTCTGCCACGACTTCTCGTACTTCACCCTCCAATTCCTTTTCTGCAGCTAAAAGACTGTTCCACAGGTCATCACCGACCAACCCCTTTTGCAGCAGATTTTGAAGAGCAGGTTTATCTTCCCTGATGCGGAGAGCACGGTTGACGTCTGTCATGGCGCGTCGGACTAGTGCTGCCTTGAGCACTGCATCTGGAGTTGGAGGATTTGTTTGCTGAAGGAGTGTTACGTAGGTATCCCGTTCAGGGTGCGATTTAAAGTAGGGTTCGTATCGCTTTGCTGCAAAATGGAAATTTACGGTAAGAAAATGAAAATTGGTGGCATGATGTACAAAGAAACTTGCCAGCGTTTCGTTTGCGGTAAAAGAAGCTGAAAACGAATAGTCCTCCAAACACGACAAAGAGATATACAACGGGTATAACGACAGAGGCCATGCCCGCACAGATGGAGGAGCGAAGGTGAGAGGGAAGAAAGGTTGACACGTTGGATGTTGTTGAATCCCCAAGGATGTGTTGATGATGCGCTGGCTGACAATCACGTGTCCGGGATTCGGATGCACCCTTTGAGTTGACGAAGTTCCGAAGACAAAACACTATCGGGTGCTACTTAAATATTTAAATAGTCGGGAAAGTCGTTTTATACCGACTGGGCCCGATCAGACCCACTCTTAAACCAGTCTCTCACAATGTTCGCTCGTCGTTCTTTGCTCAAGTCGCTCCATCCCTCGAACCCGCTCTGTCAGTCCCGACGCGCCTCTACAAAGGTCGGCTTGTTGAGACTTGGTAGTGTCTCTTACTCATTTTGCTTTAGACACTCCATGATACCTTGAAGGAGGTCATCCCAGTAAAGCAAGATCAGTTGAAGAGACTGGTGTGTCACTTCCTTCTCACTACAGCCGCATACATGGGGCCTTATATCGAATGTTACAGAAAGCAGAGCATGGCCAGACGGTCGTCGGCGACGTAAAAGTATGATCCGCTGCTCGTCCACTTGTGTGTGGTAAGACTTACGACTGCACAGGTTGATAATCTAATTGGTGGTATGAGAGGATTGAAGGCTATGCTTTGGGAGGGGTCCGTCCTCGACCCCAACGAGGTATATTCGATTCTGTCCTTTCAGCGAAGAATCAATGTGATATCCTCTTCAGGGCATTCGTTTTCATGGCTTGACCATCCCAGACTGCCAGAAACAGCTTCCTGCAGCACCAGATGGAAAGGAAATGCTTCCTGAAAGCATGTTGTGGCTTCTGCTCACGGGCCAGGTTCCTAACTCTGCACAAGTCCAACAATTATCCAGCGAATTGGCTGAAAAGGGTGAACTACCTGAATTTGTTGCCAAACTTGTCGACTCGTAAGCCTGGTTACGTTTTTCTATAACTATCCGTTCGTTTATACCTTCCCCTACGTTAAAGGTTCCCAAGTACCCTTCATCCCATGACTCAACTTGGTATGGGTGTTGCGGCCTTGAATCACGATAGCGTATTTGCTGCTGCGTACGAAAAAGGGATCAAGAAAACAGAATACTGGACTTACGCATATGAGGATTGCATTAACCTCTTAGCGAAACTTCCTGCTCTTGCAGCAAGAATTTACCGGAATGTATATAACCCCGGTAAACCACTACCGGAAGTGCAAAAAGATTTGGATCTTATTGGTATATGGGAACAAGGTCATATGGTCTGTGGCTTACACTCTCGTTAGGCAATTATTCGAATATGCTCGGCTATGGTGATAACAAAGATATGACCGAATATCTTCGCCTTTATATTGCTCTACATGGTGACCACGAAGGTGGAAATGCTTCTGCGCATACCTCTCGTCAGTCACGTCCAAACTATTCTTCGCTGCCTAAATATATCAAGCTCCCACCCGCTAGATCTGGTTGGCTCGACTCTCTCTGACCCTTATATTTCATACTCTGCTGCTCTCTTTGCCCTTGCTGGACCTCTTCATGGGTATTGATCCTAATTCCTGGTTAATGCACCCTCTAACTAGGCGTGTTTGCAGATTAGCAAACCAGGAGGTCTTAAGGTGGCAGCTCGAGATGCAAAAGGAATTGGGAAATGATAAGATTACCCACGAATCAATTACCGAATATCTTTGGGCAACATTGAAGAGTGGTCGTGTCGTCCCAGGGTTCACATGTTGTTCCTTGCTCCATTCTTCTTCTATTGATGCCCGCTCGTATGTAGTTATGGCCACGGTGTTCTGAGAAGTCCAGATCCTCGATTTATAGCTCTGCAAGAATTCTGTGATCAGCGTCCGGAATTACTTGCCAGTCCTACGATTCAGCTGGTCAAGCAGGTAGATCTATTCCACGCATCTAGAATCGTTACGAAGCTTACCATAATCGCAGACTTACGAAGTCGCCCCGGCCGTGTTGACAGAGCACGGGAAGGTATGTTCCTGAAATGGGAAACTATAATCTTTTGGTTGATGGCCATGTCTAGACTAAAAATCCGTTCCCCAACGTCGATGCCACTTCCGGTAAGCCATAATCGGCCGTTTCGAACTCGTCATTGAACACATTACGTCCAGGCTGTGTGTTGTACCATTACGGTTTAACTCAATTCAAGGTACCGGGATCCTCATACACAATAGATATCTCGCTCACCCAGCTCTTCGACAGTACTATACCGTAATCTTTGGTGTCTCCAGGGGTGAGTTGATCGTCCTGTTCATAAACAGCCTTTGATTACATCTTTCACTCTCTTAGCTTTGGGCTGCCTTACGCAGCTGGTTTGGGCTCGGGGTGCGAATCAATTGGTTTATTGGATTCAAGTCATGACTAACCAGGAATGTCTACAGCACTCGGTTTACCTATTGAAAGACCTAAATGTGCGCATCATCTTTGTCTTCCTATTTGTCAACGGCCTAAACAATTCGTATTCCGTAGCGTACTCGATGGACGCGCTTGAGAAGCTCGTCAAGGCGTAAGGCCGGAGCGTAGGATATATACAAAGCATACGAGGTCCAAGTGGTATATCATACATCTTCGCGTAGCAAAGGAGTGACTCTGCGGTAAACACTCCGGTTGCGAAAAGTAGCATCAAGCCCATGAAACAGAATAAAATGATTAAGCAGACAAAACCAAAAAAAAACATTTGTAAAAGGGATCATTCGAGATATTCGTATCCCAAATTGGCACATAGAAACAACACAAGTGAAAGACATGAAGGATAGGAGTCATTCGTAATCCGATATAATCCGTCCAAGAAACCGATTTTTAACCCAGATATACAGCCAGAAATAACAGAAAAAAGACAGCGGTTTGAAACAGAATGGGGGATTTAAAAACGTCTTGGATAAGGTTGTTGTGGTTGTGGTGCTCCACCCGGAGAGATGGGACCGCCTTGCATGTGAGGAGGTGGGCGTTGCTGCCCAGGAGGGAATTGACCAGGCTGAGGGGGTCCTCCGGGGTATCCTCCAGGTCCGACCTGGGCTGGGGGCGGAGCGTAGCCTCGAGGAGGTGGGTATCCTTGCGGCGGTCGCTGGCCAGGAGGGGGCATTTGCTGCGGAGGAACAGGTCCACGATTTGGTTGAGGTATGGGGCCTGGGGGAGGTGCACCATTAGGCCGAGGTTGTCCTTGGGTTGGCATGGGGCCGGGATCTCTGAGTGAGACTGGTGCTGATCGACCAACAGGTCCATTTGGAACAGGTCCTGATGACAGGGGAGGATTCTTCTCTGCAGCTTTCACAATTTCATCGCTGGCAATTATGAGACGTCGGAAGAGAAATGACTTGTCAAAGATACTTACTCAAGAAGGTTGAGAGCGGCACATAGAACGACCCACTCTACACAATCTTCGTTACCTTCCCCTAACGTTTGCCAGACGGCTTTCTCTTCAGGACTCTTCCCAGTAATGCTTATTCTGGTTCCACCACCACCACTACCACTGGGGCCGGCGGTGTTCTTCTGAATCTTACCAAATTCGATTCGCTTTGGAGGGATGTTATGTCCAGCATAAGCGAAGTAGAACATGCTCCAAAATGCGGCATTTGGATTCGGTTTGGAGATTTGGAACAATGGCAGATCGGGGGAGTCTGGAGACGGAAGGGAAAGTTTGTAGATCGGTGAGAGCACTCCTGTGTTGGCGATTGACCATTTCAAATTTCTGGAAGCTTCGCAACGGACAACACGAGACGAAGAGCTTGAATGGCCAGGATCCGAAGCAGTTGATTTACTGTTTGGAGCATTGTTGCGAGGGGGGAAAAGTTTAGCTACACATAGATCGCCTTGAGGAGAAGGAGTGAGCAAGTAATTCTCTGTGTTCTACGGAGGCATGAGAAGGAGGATCAGCAAGACAATCGTGTGAGACGTTACGGACGAAGTTAGTGTGCAAGTACGAGTAAAGGATGTTGGTGGGTTGGCCTGTTGGGCGCAGTCAGGCAACATCGCCATTATTACAGCTCACAACATACCATGGGGAGTTACGATGAGAGTGGGCAGGTGATTTGGAACGGGAGGATGGTTAGGAGAGGTATAAACGGTATAAATGGCTGGACAAAATAGTGTTCAGAAACTGAGAAACTGAGAAAACCTGGAGCATATACCGGCCATGACACCGGGACACTCGCACTCGACTATTCAACACAGGAAGAGACACAATAAAACGAATGATGGAGGCAAGCAACAAGAGTGTGACAAGTGACCTAAGTGTTACTGCGTGATATGGGATCGATAGATCCCTACGAGTCGACGACCCCCTTTGGCAGAATCAGTCGCGCTTGTATTTGCTGGATCAAAACTCTGTGTCAACCATTCATCCATAGGAACCAGCACGACGTTCAAGACGGTCTAGGCTAGTTATTTTGCTGCTGGGTATCCTCAAATCGATTGTTTTATGATGAAAAATATCAAAAGGACGTTGGTATGGCATTATTATCTTTCAACTTGTGTTGCGGCTTATCTCTTGAAAGCTCCGCAAGGAGTCTACTTCAAAGAACAAGGATCCAAAGACAGCGGCGCCAGCTACTAATGTGCCCCAGCAACAGCCTCCTCCACCCCCACCAAAACCCGCGACTGGAGTAGCTGCCACCTCGACACAGCCAATAAACAACTCTAACAACGCGGTGAATCATGTTCAGTCTTCGTCGACAGCAAGATCTCCTTCTCCAGGATCCTCCTCCTCTACCACCTCGATCCAGGACCGCAGTCGTTACCCAGTTTCAGATAGAGTTATGCCTACTCCTCCCATCGTTGTGGTCAGTCCCGAACCCAACACTGAACCCATAGAGCGCACATCTCTTACGGGAGAAGTCACATCAAGTCTAGCTACACCGCCTAGAAACAATGCCCTAAATCGACTGCGCACCGGCCCCAAGGATACCATCCCTATCGTTGGAAAACCTCCTCGTAAACAGCGAAGTAGTCGTTTTGTCATTACCGAGAAAGTCGAAATCGAAAAGTTACCTCCCTTTATGGGTACGTCCGTCAGCCACCCCGCCATCCAGAAAACTCACCTTTTTTGCTAGAAACTGCTCCAGGAGAACGCCCGCAGCTTTTCGTCAAGAAGCTCCATCAATGCGCCGTACTATTCGACTTTAATGACACTAATGCGGAGCTGAAAGGAAAGCAAGTGAAAACGCAAACTTTGCATGAGATGTTGGAGTATATCACAACGCAACGTGGTGTTATCACAGAGAATATATACCCAGAGGTAGTGAAAATGGTCAGTAATCCTTTCCATAGCATCATTCCACGCGTTCAACGTGCCTTTTGTCCTTTCAAGTTCGCTACCAACCTTTTCCGTTCTATACCCCCTCCAGTAAATCCTATAGGCGACGCGTTCGACCCCGAGGAAGATGAACCTGTTCTGGAACTTGCCTGGCCACATCTCAAAATTGTGTACGAGTTTTTCCTTCGCTTTGTGGAAAGCCCGGACTTCAATACCAATCTCGCCAAACGTTATATCGACCAGGGTTTTGTCCTGAATCTTCTTGAATTGTTCGATTCGGAAGATCCCAGAGAGCGTGATTTCCTCAAAACAACCCTCCATCGCATCTATGGCAAGTTTCTGAACTTGCGTGCCCCGATACGACGATCGATCAACAACGTTTTCTTCCATTTCATATACGAGACCGAACGACATAACGGCATTGCAGAGTTGCTGGAGATTCTGGGGTCAATCATCAATGGCTTTGCTCTACCATTGAAGGAGGAACACAAGTCGTTTTTGATGCGCGTGTTGATTCCCTTGCACAAGGTGAAAACCTTGTCGATGTACCACCCACAACTCGCCTATTGCGTGGTACAATTTTTGGAGAAGGATTCATCCTTAGCAGAGGAGGTTGTTCTCGGTTTGCTCAAGTACTGGCCTAAGGTAAATTCACCAAAGGAGGTCATGTTCTTGAGCGAGATGGAGGAGGTTCTAGATGTGATTGATCCTGGCGAATTCAAGAAGATCATGGTACCTCTCTTCCACCAGCTGGCGCGATGTATCAACAGTCAACACTTCCAGGTGGCGGAACGCGCACTTTATTATTGGAACAACGAGTACATCGTAAATCTTATGAGCGATAACCTATCAGTCATATTGCCCATCGTTTTCCCTGTCCTGTTTGCGAACTCAAAGCAGCATTGGAACCGGTAAGTCAAGATATTCATAATCATTGTTTCGAACACCCATCGAAACTTCTGGACAGGACAATACACGGGATGGTTTATAACGCATTAAAGTTGTTCATGGAGATTAACTCCGATTACTTTGCAGAAGCGATGGAACAATACAAGCAACACAAGATCGAGTCTGTATACGTTCTTTTCGAGTTAACTGGATTTCCACTTACGTCAGATATACACCTCTAGGGAACAGCAGCACGCAGTTGAACGATATGAATCATGGCAGAAGTTGCGACAACTTGCACGCCAAAACGCACCCAATGGACAACTTCCGCGATCTTTCGTGGATCGTGAACCAACACCGCCTCCTCCCCCAGTGCCAGAAGAAGACCTGATGGATTTGAATATGGATTTCAATGCTATCAGCATCGATGGAGATGGTGACTTGGATGAGAGTGGGATTGAGAGGGTACCAATGGCCGATCCTGGAATGGATGTGAGTACTATCATATGTGCACAGAGGCGACCTTTCAAATGGATGTGTTTCAGCGACCTTTCCCGGAGGTTGGCGTTGATATGTCACCAACCTCGCCGAATGGCTCACAGAGTCCGCATGTACGGAGAAAAAGTACATTGCCTGGTACGAAACATGACTTGCCTAGTTTAAATATCGATGTTTAACCATTCATCGATCACACAGTGGACCCAAGCGTCCTACGAGACCTGCAAGCTCATCGAAGCCTCGACGATGGAACCAACCTCACAGAAGCCTGAAGAATCCAGGACGAAGATGCGTAATTGCTCTTTATCCTTAAGTTATCGCCGCTCTTTTTTCTGCTACTTCACCGAACCACCAATATCTCGAGTTCCGCCACCATTGCGCTCCTACATATCGCCTTTGATTTTTGGGTCTAGCGTATATACGATGTGTTATGTACTTACAGTTACACGTTTTTATTATCTGGTCGGCCTTCACATATATACACCTTTGTATCCGGTCCCAAATAACTTACATTGACTCCCTTCCATAAACATATGCACCACGAATTCCCAGATAATCTCGAGGTTGACCTGCACGATATTGCAGCTCTAATCCTCGATGCCCACTGGCGTTCCGATACACGGTTTCGCTACTGCCAGCTAGTCGAGATACTAGGACCAAACAGCCAACCTCAAACTTTTCATCCAAACGTCATCCCACCAGAATGGTACAACCATCCATCGCCCTCCAAAGTGGGATACATACTCCGTTATCCAACTCCAGGATACGAAAGTTGTCCTCCTAACAATTTCTCAATCGATGAGTGTCTCCACCCAGAGGGAGTGACAGGACCCACGGAGGGTGACTCTGGGGAGGCAGCGAGGCGCATTCTCTCTCGCAAAGAAATCGAAGACATCTACTGGCGGTGCAAGCTCTACGACAACGGATACCTCATAACTTATGTCGCCCAGCAAGTGCTCCGCTCCCTCCCCTCTTCTACCACCATCAATGTACGCACCTCTACCGGTGTCCACACCAGCTTCAAACCCTCGCCAGAGACCATCATGGTCAACGAATTCCCCATCCAGCCTAAAAAGCCCTGCATGATTTTGAACTACTGTTCACGGCCGGATGTATCTCTGACGGCCATAGGGAGGGAGACACATCTCACCGGGTTTACATCTTCTATGCCGTGGATATATCTGATTTTAGGACGCCCGACATCCACAGATATAGATGAGGATGCGAGGATCGTGCTGGATCTCGCCATCACACAGTTGGGCGGGCGTGGAGGGGGCAATGAGCTGTTCGCGCTGGAGAAAGGGTCCCATTATCACGCGGAGGTATTGTCGCAGGTAGCGGACGAGCTCCCAAGCAACATGAAACTTTCCGGGCAATTGACCTTGACCCCTCCGCATTTGAGATGGCGAGGAAACGGGATGGTAGAACGTGTGCTGAAGAGGCTGAGGAGCATCGTGGTCGATGGAGTAGATGATTTTTGTCGATATTGCGGGAAAGCAGATGTGGACACACGTTGTTCGAAGTGCAAGAAGGCTCATTTGTGCTCCGAATGCCATGTCCTGGCTTGGAAATATCACAAGAAATGGTGCCGTCCTTGATATTACGGTTCGTAACTTCTGTATTTTGTGTGGATTTCACGACGCCGATTAGATATCTATGTATCACCAGGTACACATAAAGCGTAATTGTCATCAAAGTTTGGGAATCTGTAGAGGTTGAAGTCAAGTTGTTGACGAACGTACAAAACGTAGTTGAAAGATATAGAATTCCACTCCAGTAGATGATACGAGACTGAAGGACAAAGAAAAATACAGAATTTTATACACACACTAGTTCTGTGAGCATGTATGTCTGTTCTCTTGCTACTAGTTTCGAAGTGTAGTTCAAGCATCCATTAAACCACACCCTGCCATTTCTCACCAATAAACCGGCTTTTCACAACCTCAAACAGGGACTCGCATCGATGAATGAACGGATCCGATAGTTGAGACTTGGATCCCAATCATCAGACCCGACTCCTTCCCAAACACTGAATAGCCTGTCAGGATTATACTTGTATTTGATTTCCTTGAAGTCCTTCAGCCTGTCGTAACAGTGAGATCCAAAAATTGGCTTCTTCTAATTGAGCTCAAGAGGAGAAGCCTTGAAAAGTCACAAAAAGACATGATTTTCTTTGTTGAACATAACTAGAGAATCATACCTCGGTCAAATATGCTCCAGAGTCGGGCGCGATACTTTCCAACTGGGCCAGAGACGAGTTTGAAGTTGGCACAGATGTCAGAGAGTGGCTATCTCAGTGGAAGACATTCCGTGACTTGGAGACGGGATAGTAAGGGGAAGCCGGAGGTAGCAGATGGATAAGGGTGAGACACTTGAGAAGAAACAGCCTGGAACTCTGATTGGGTAGGCCAATCTTGATCACTGATGCAGCGACAGGTACAGTTGGCTAGGCTGAACACAGTAAATAAAGGCAAGAAGAAACAGGAAAGACGGTCGGCCATGTTGTGGGTGAGTCTAGAATGCTCCAAAACGCATTACAAACAAATCAACTCCAACAAATCGTATCAGCACACGTACAATTGTTTTCAATCTCGGTGTGCTCTGAGCCCGGCAGTTTTACTGATCCCTCTATATGCAATGAACGACAGAAGAAAAACGTGAGGGTCATAAACAGACCTCCATCAAACAAATATCTTACCTATTTGAACGAAAGTCTCATCTTGTTCCCCGACTCTGCAGCCAAAGTGACCAGAGCTTCTACTCGGAGTATAATCACCAAACCGTTAACATAATCGCCACCAAGTATGTCTATGATATCCGGGGTCTGCTGCGAGAGGACGGAGAATCGACTGTTTCGGCGGAATGTCAATCAAACTCGGCGGATGAATCATGACACTGTATAGGTTGGTTCTGGTTGAGCGTTTCGCTGAGTAAAAAAGACCGATAGAAAGATTCGAAACTTCATCTTCACTGGATCAAATCCCTGATGCGATGCAGCAGCTGAGTGACTACTATCGGTAGAGAAGCGTAGCGACTGTGAGAATTTTGTTTCGTGATCAGGTTTAGGAACTTCAGAATATACTACTCCAGCCTGAGCGTGATAGCGGTTTTACAAGGTCCAGAAGACGACCAGATTCATGCATAGTACCTTTATTCATTCCGCGTTACGGTGCAGCTAGCCTAACTTGCTCTCATCGATATCGTCCAAGCTTTTGTTGGTCTCTTGTTGCTCAGAGGAGGTTTCTGAAGTACGCTGCACTGGCACCTCTCATGTAAAGTGAAATATTTCACACCCCTCATCGTTGCCTCATCCCAAATGAATATATAAGGTATAAGTTCGAATCGAGGGTATTGACCTGATGTTAATTTATCCGGCAATTGAGACTTGCGTCCCAATCATCAGACCCAACTCCTTCCCAAACGATGAATAACCCGTCAGGATCATACTTGTATTTTATTTCCTTCAATCTGTCGTAGTGAGATCCAAAGAACGACTTCTTCCAATTGAGCTCATACGGAGAAGCCTGATATCCACAAACAGTGATGTAAGGTTTTCTTTGTTGAACAATAAAAACTATAGAGCCATACCTCGTTTAAATATGCCCCAGAGTCAGGTGCAATACTTTCCCACTTGGCCATAACGAGTTTGAAGCTGGTACGGATAGCGGCAATCTCCCTGGAGGATATGCCATCTGGCCAGGTGAACCCCGCGATAGTGTAAGCGAGGGCTTTCCGCCAGGCTGGGTTAAGGCCCATTGAATTAGGGTCTACGCGAGCAACTGCTCCGCCTGCGAAAAGGCTTCAGATAATATCTCGTCATGATCAAGTCAATACAGAAGATTCAAGGACGGAACTCACCAATACCCAAGAGCCGGTATGTCCATCAATTTGACCGCGAGAGACTCGGGATCGCTCGTGACAACGTCGCCAGGAAGCAGCCGTGACGAGGTTTCCACGTTGCCGAAAAAGGTTCCACCCGAAAATATCTGTGTATAGACAGAATCGAAAGAATCGAAGGAGAGGATGTTGCTTTGGATCGTAAACCCAGCTACTTGAGCTTGGCTTGTAGCATAGTCAAATAAGGGTTTGAGTGTTTCAGTGGCCTGTGCTAGAGTGACATTGGGGCTAGCGAGGGTCGTTTGAAAGTAGGAACTGTCTGTACTGGTACAGCCTCCAAAGCCCTGGTCAACAAGGGAGGGCGTCATCCGAATGAGCTCGGTGAAGATGTTCTGCGTCGCATTGGTGTTGTTCATTGACGAGGCGGTCCCACTGACAAGGAGTGTAGAGGCTTGGAACGGAGTATTTGGACGTGTTCGATATGTGACAGAAGTCAACACACCCCATGTTCCGCCACCACCTCCGCGAAGAGCCCAGAATAGATCAGGATATCTACATTCGTTGACAGTAAGGTGGGACCCGTCTGCAATGACAATGGTCATCTGGAGTACGTTGTCGACACCTGCGATACCCGTTAGCTTTGAGATGGGGAATGACTCTTGCACTCACCGAGGCCATAGTTAGGGGAAAGGAAACTATGACCACCACCAGAAACCCACCCACCCGCACTCCCGACACTGCCACCGGGACTAACCCCTCCAACAATGATCCTGTTGTAAGCGGCAGCAGCAGCATAAGCCTCGTGCCATTGAACACCGGACTGTAACGTCAAGGCTAGCAATCGTAATACATTAAACATTGACAGGGCAAACAGCACGATATGAATACCGTTGTCATAAATAACTGAAGAATCGCAGCTGTCCGGACTAAACTTCTCATGGAGGGTAATGTTCTTCATGTTGTGCGTCCATATCAAGAAAGATCCCTTTGCAGTGCTTCTACCGATATAATCGTGACTAGGAAATAATTTTATGTCAATATCAGTATAATGACTGGTGACTGTTTGAGGTCAGGTGACTAACCCTGTGTTTTTGATGACTAGACGTAGGTTATGCTTTGAACCAAAATTCACAGCAGCCTGAATATCTTTCGGAGATCTTGCGTCGACGCCTACAACAGGCACACCTCCTTGTTTACATGGGAAACCAAGAGAGGCGTTGTGGTAACAAGCTTCGATTGTCCCGTCTGCATCTGTAAACGTTTCCCAGTTCTGCGCCTGCATTGCGCCCGATTGGTTGGAGCGCCAATTTTGGACATCCCACGATAATATAACTTCTGTGCAGTTGCCAGACGGATCTGAGGCAGGATAGCAAGGAGAGGCAGGAGGCACTGGATGGATAAGTGGCTGTGATAGTTGAGAAGAAAGAGCCTGAAAATCAGATTTGGTAGGCCAACAATGTTGACCACTGATACAGCGACAGGTGTTGCGAGCTAAGCTGAACACAGTAACTAGAGACAAAAAGAAAAAGACAAGGCGGTCGATCATGTTGTGGGTGGGTCGAGACTGCTCTAACACGTATAAGTTGGATACAAATAAATTTCAATTGGTCCAGCACGATTGTTTGCCCAATGTGCTGCGAGGGACGGACGCATCGGCGATGCCCCTTGATATGCTGGAAACTGTAATGAATGAGTAAGATTATGATGGCCCTAAAAAACCTCCATCAGGCAAATAAATACCTTACCTAAGTTGATAACCCCCATCCCCTCTTGTTCCTGAGACTACAGAAGCGACCCGAGCTCCCAATAAGTATTACCCGCTAACATGATCAACACTATGTCTATATCTAGTGTCTACCGCGAGCGGATGGAGAATCAACTGTTTTGGCGGAATGTCAATCAGACTCGGATGCTGTAGAGGTTGATTATGCCAGCGCTTGAGTGCGCTAAGTAGAAAAGACTGGTTTACTGTGAAAGAAGGAAGCAATAGAGAAGTGCCTACGCGAGCCATAGAAGATTTGCAGCTTAATCTTAACTGGGCAAAGTCCTTAACGTTTTAACACGTAGGGTGAAGGCAGCGGCGCGAGCACGAGGTCTCGGAAGCGCAGCGATTGTGAGAATTTTATATTCTGATCGGATTGGTAATGACCTCCGTGGCACGACTAGTCTGTTGACTTCGTAGATGACGGAAACCGTCAAGCTGAAGTCCAGCTCATGTGCCTGTCTTGGATCGTTGAAGATACAGCCTGAGCCACCCAGAACCATTTCGTTTGCACGATGGTGACCTGGTCATTGAATCCTCTGAATCCAAGTGGAGTCGTTCCGACACTCGATCCGAGCCCAACAGAAGTCGATGTTCGAGGAACGATCAGTGGGGTGGGTCACTGCATGTGCTACAGAAGCTGAGAAACGTCGGGGTCGAATGGGTGTACGACTTCTACCTGAATTGCGGGGAGGTTGTCAACTTGATGTGGATATGTGCTGTTCGGATGTGAATCGGAATTTGTGATTGGGTGTCGTGTACGTACTGCTGGCTTGGGTACCACAAGACAGTGTACCTGATAGCGTGGCATGCATGCCGTACCCGGGCATTTATGGCAACTGGACAGTGGTCATTTTACTAAGTGTGCTCATCAAATCTGATAGAAATACGAGAACGACAGTGTTGTAAGATACAGAGCAGCAGTACACGAGCTTAATCAGAGAGCATCGAGAAATCAATGGATTCTGCAGTTGAGAGTCGCATCCCAATCGTCAGACCCCACTCCCTCCAGAACAATGAATAATCCTTGCGGGTCATACTTGTACTTGATTTCCTTCAGCTTGTCGTAGTGAGACCCGAAAAATGATCTCTTCCAGCTGATCTCGTACGCAGACGCCTGTCATTTACAATTTACAAACCGATAAGAATTGTATTTGTTGAACACGAAATACCAGAAGACTGTACCTTGTTCATATAGGCTCCCGAGTCTGGTGCTATGCTTTCATACTTGACCATAGTTTGTTTGAATTCTGCACGGAGAGCCGCGATTTCACTGGAAGTCATTCCATCTGTCCACTCGAAGGTTGCGGAGGTGAGAACAAGAGCCTTACGCCAGGCTGGGTTCAAACCTGTTGAATCAGGGTCTACGCGGGCCACTGCTCCACCTGCGACGAGGCTGGAGAGAACATACAGTACGATCAAGCTAAGGTAAATGAGAACGAGGAATGAACGCACTAGTACGAAGCGACTGGTACGTTCAACAACCTCGCCGAAAGAGACTCGGGATCATTCTTGATAACGTCGTCAGGAAGCAACAACGAAGATATCTCAATGTTTTGAATGCTGGCACTTGCATTCTGATACAGCTCCGCATAGAGAGAGTCAAAAGAATCAAACGATATTGTGTAGTTTAGGATTGAAAGTTTTGCTGCTTGAGCTTGGCTTGTGGCATAGTCGAAGAAAGGTTTAAATGTTTCTGTGGCCTGCGCCAGGGTGACATTGGGGCTAGCAAGGAGCATCTGGAAGGGGGCCCGGCCTGGAACAATATAGCCACCATAGCCCTGGTCAATGAGGGAAGGCGTCATACGGATGAACTCGGCGAAGATATTCTGTATTGCGTTTGTGTTATTTACCGACGAGGCAGTCTCGCTGGCGCGGAGAACAGATGCTTGGAATGGCGTGCTTGTATGTGTTCGATATGTGACAGAAGTCAACACACCCCAAGTTCCTCCGCCTCCTCCGCGAAGAGCCCAGAATAAGTCAGGGTACTGACATTCGTTGACAGCAAGGTGGGACCCGTCTGCAGTGACAATTGTCATCTGGAGTACGTTATCGACACCTATAGTCTTAGTTAGCTTCGAGCCGAGGCAAAAATCTTGCACTTACCAAGACCATAGTTTGGGGAAAGGAAACTATGGCCACCACCAGAAACCCATCCACCCGCACTCCCGACACTGCCGCCGAGACTAATCCCTCCAACAATAATCCTATTGTGAGCAGAGGCAGCAGCATAAGCCTCATGCCATTGCACACCAGATTGTAATGTTAAACCTAGCAAATCGTAACACGTTAAATATTGACGCCGGAAACAGCACAAAATTAGCATACCGTTGTCATAAACAACAGAAGAATTACATCCATCAGGACTAAACGTCTCGTGGAAGGTGATGTTCTTCATGTTATGCGTCCATATCATGAAAGCCCCTTTTGCAGTGCTTCTACCAAGATAATCGTGACTAAACATCAAATGTCAATATCAGCCCTGAGCGCTCGGAGCCGAAAGACCGAACCCTGTGTTCTTGATGACGAGGCGTAAATTGTGCTTTGAAGCAAAATTTACGGCAGCCTGGATATCTCTTGGAGACCATGCGTCAACGCCAATCACAGGCACGCTCCCTTGCTTGCATGGGAAGCCAAGAGTGGCGTTGAGGTAGCAAGCTTCAATGGTCCCGTTCCTATCTGTAAAAGTCTCCCGATTTGACTCCATCATAGCGCCAGATTGGTCGGAGCGCCAATTTGGGTCATTCCACGATGACAAAACTTGGGAGCAGTTACCAGAGGGGTCGGAGGCGGGATAACAAGGAGAGGCAGGAGGCACTGGATGGATGAGGGGCTGGGAAATTTGAGAAGACAGTGCCGTAAAGTCTGATTGCGTAGGCCAGCATGATGGTTGATCGCTGGTGCAGCGGCAGGTACTGTTGGATGCGCTGACCACAGTGGTGAGAGATATAAGAAATTGAGCAAGACGGCTGATCATGTTGCGAGCACGTTAAGGATACACCAGTACGCATAACTTTAAGATATACAGACAAGTTGGCATGCAGTGCAATTTGGATGCTGGAAGCCTTCAAATTGGAATTAATTGAGAAATAAAATGACAGCAGGCGCTAACGGACTTGATTTTTTCCGCAGACCGACTCGCCAGGCTTGAAGGAGATCAAGGCTAACGTCAGAAACGTGGTCAGCGCTATAGTAGCCACATCTTGTGTCTGCTGCGAGCATGTGGAGAAGCGACTGCGTGGCTACTATGTAGCAGTCAGATGTCAATCATTCGAACCGTATCAGAATCGAACGACTCTCGGGAGTGGCCGGATGGTCTTCTGGTTTGCTGCGCCAGAATCAAATGAAATCTTTAAGAGTGATGTACCGGTGCTGTATGCATTATTAACCGCGGTCGCAGACTTCACTGGAGCAATTTTCAACACGCGCCACATTATTCTCACCAGCCCAACGTGAAGAGAAGCGCAGCGATTGCCGCAGTATGATCACTACTATGATCGTCGCAGCCTCGTGTCGAACGCGCCGTCCTCCCACAATGTTTCTGTCACACATTATTTACATAAGCAGTTACCAAATATAGTAATTTTCAGCGAATTTTTAAAATAGTCCTCACTGACCGAACTTTGACCAACCTTAATAACTAACCTAACCTAACTTCCTAACCTCTTAACTTTGATCTCGAACATTTAAAAAAAATCAGTACTGTCAAGTGTGACGACTTGGGGTTGCCTAATATGGTAGGCCAGTGACAGATCCGTGGCAATGTGACACAAAGCATTGTTGCCCAACTTCAAGACTTGTGCCACACTCGATCACTGGCAGGCAACGAGCTTCTGGGAAATTTAAACAGGTTTAGATATTCAAACCTTTGTCTTTCTCATTACGGCGTCGAGGAATCCACATTCCCCACCAAGACAGAAGATCGAAATCAGTCGTGAATCTCCACCGCATGTGAAGAGGGTTCACTCCAGCCGCTCCTATCAAGGTGGGCTACCCGGGGACGCTAGACTGGTGGTGCTAGAGGACCTTGGCCCACACATCCCCCAGATTACAGTCCAGGCCTTTCTGGATTTCTTAGCGCCGCCTCAGCCCAAGTTCAATCTTGAGGCAACGATGGAGACTTTGAAGGCGCAAGACATCCTCACTGCTTCAGGTCGGTGGGAAGCCTTTGACACGGAACCTCAACGTCAAACTGGTGGAGAGGATGCGGTATTTAAACCAATGAAAGACATCTTTGACGGTGTCGTGGACGCTATAATCGCCAACTCTGATTCGAAGTTGACTGCAAACAACCGCTCGGTCGACTTCTTGCAGAATCCACACATGGCTCCAGAGTCGACTACCAGGCATAAAGCAACTAAGCCTGATGGTTATATTTTGGTAAAAGACAGGCTGAAGAGAGATACTATATCATGGGCTGACATCGTTCTGTCATGCGAGTACAAGCAGAAGGGAGGGATCGATAACTTGGACGATGTATGTATTTTCAGGAACTCGCTGTAGAGATATGTTTACCTCTCACCATAGGATGTGCGTAAATGTGTATGGAGCATGCAACATATTATGGCAGACGATCCGTGTCACCGAGCGACATTTGGCATAACTATTGAAAATGCCACAACGAGGCTCTGGTTTTGCTGTCGATCGTCTGTCATTGTTAGTGAACCATTCGACTTTATTGTAGTGCGTGTCTTAGTTTGGATCTGCGTGGATATCGGAAAACTGAAATGACATTAGGAACCTAAATCACTTGTTAAACTCTTTGCTGCCTTCGCCTTTGCTGACAAGAAGTCACTTGGCTTGGATCCTACCATCGAGCGTGTTCCGGGGAAGCCGACAGAGTTAATTATAACTGTCCATCCAGATGATAACGAGGAGAAGCGTAAGGAACAGCCTAGAAGGTTTCGTACCACGAAGGTTATATCTGCATATGGCGCTGAACCGCTTCGAGGTCGTGGGACTCGCATTTTCAGAGCTGTCGAGATAGACAAGAATGGGCGCGATAAAGGTTCGGCTGTCGTGCTGAAAGATATCTGGATCAATCACGATCGTATGAGAGAAGGTGCCACCCTCGCTCAGATATACAAGGATGCTGATGAGAATGATAAAATCCTTGTGGAGAAATATTTCCTCACCACCGTTTGTCACGGAGACGTTTTGATGGAGCCGGATGTTGTCGACGATACCGAAAAAGGCCTCATGCGCGGACTTGAAGCCAATGAAGCCAATGTATTTAAATTGCCAAGGAAGAAATTGACGATCACAAAAGACAATTCTGCGCCTAGGTCAAACTTGATTCGTGCGACGAGTCGCCTTCGTGCCCGACATCCGAGAGTTCGATACTCACACAAGACACACTATCGCATAGTCTTCAAGGAGCAGGGCACCACCATAGATGACATCCGTAGCCTTCCAGATGTTTTGACAGTCCTCGCTGAAACTGCGACCGGTGCGTCCTTGTGTATTAGTACATATCTTCAAAATCTGATCTTGTTTTCACCAGCC
Source organism: Sarcodon aspratus (assembly GCA_003313825.1). Classification (NCBI taxonomy): domain Eukaryota; kingdom Fungi; phylum Basidiomycota; class Agaricomycetes; order Thelephorales; family Thelephoraceae; genus Sarcodon; species Sarcodon aspratus. The sequence goes on from QLOR01001098.1 coordinate 50,787, forward strand.
TTGCAGCTTCTGCGAAAATTGGGATGGGTACATCGTGACGTGAGCATAGGCAATATACTATCCTATGAAGGAGGAGCCAAGCTTGCCGACCTGGAGTATGCGAAGAAAATGGACGACATGGCGGGTAGTCACAATATGCGGACTGCAAGTGTACCTTCCATTGACTTGTCGGGCAAGTCATTGACCATCTTGTGCAGGGTACTCTGCACTTCATGTCAATCGAGGTCGCTGCATATAGGTTTCTATTTTATTCTCGCCGGCCTGGCGAGGAAATCGATCTGCAAAAGAGAAAACTTGAAGGGTTGAGTACAACGCAAGGTGATGGGCTCGCCGAATTTCCATTTACTTACAATCACTTGCACGACCTCGAATCGTTGTGGTGGGTGGCTGTTTGGATTGTATTTCACAATCAATTTTGCGATCCTCGACAACCGAATGAAGACTCTGTTTCTGATCTCGATGAGGTGGAGGACCAACTTGCGCTGGCCCAAATTCTATTCCCCCCCTCCATGGATAGCAGTAGACGTCGGGATGAATTCAGTTCATCCTTCCTCAGGGTATGCAAGGAGCTACCGAGTAACAAGAGGACCATTACTAGTGATTTTGATGCCCTTCGGCGGAATCTTATCGAGCATTATCTCAAAGTTGAGTCAAAGTTACCGCAATCCATCGACTTGGCCGCCTCCAAGGACAGTATATACGAGGATTTCAAGAACACTTTCAAGCTATCACGGATCGACTATCCCGGTGTTGCTATGACTTTCATTCCGCATATTCATACACAGTTGGATGGATCTTCGAAGCGACAGAAGGTCGAATGATGACACATGAGGTGCTACTCAGAAGAGAAGGTAGAGTGGAATGATATTCGTTATGAGTAGACACAGGGTTTGTTGTGTAGCATACATCCGCAACCTCAGGTTACTCATGAAATCCTCCCGGAGTCAATTGTCTAGGAAAAGACGAAATGAGACTTGGTGAGCATTCCGGTCACCACGTCTGTTCAATTTGTTCCAATTGGAACGAACTTGAGGTCTCCCAAGTCGGGCAAGTTGCTCCCCTGCGGCCTGAGTGACCCGAACTCCGACTCGGAGTATCAACTCGAACAGCACATCGTTAACATGATCGCCACCAAGTATGCCTATATCCGGGGTCTGCTGCGAGAGGACTGAGACTCTTTTGGTGGAATGTCAATCAGACTTGGATCGGATGCCACAGTAATAGAACGGAGTCCACTGTCCGAGTTTCGCGTGGTGACTCCTCAGACTCGGACTTTGGCGATAATACGAAGATACTGCTGCCATCGTAATAGGATTTTGTCCGGATCAGCAGGGATTACTTGAAGGCCTTACTTGTCCACCAGCTCATGCGCCAACTCCGAATCAACGGAGACACAATCAACCTATCCTGCAATAGGCCGTCAGGAAAATAAATAAAAATCTTAATGCGCCTGAACAGTCCTCAGAACACATACCAAGGCCATTTTAAGGCTTTTTTTTTTGGTAAGGCTCATTAAGCCAAGTCGTTTCCTTAATTTTCATTTCACCCTGGTTCTTAATTTGACTGTGGCTTGGGTTTAACGTGGATACATAACTGCTTATAACATGGAAACACGTTTGAACGATAGCATCGAAAGATAGAGTATACCATCCCGGATCCGTAATAGATAGAAGAGGCTGAACGTTTAAGAAAAGACCAAGAGGACGACGATGAGTACACGGAAAGATGTGGCATATTCTCTTTAGTGGAGGGTCGGTCATAATTGAACGAATCAACGGATCCGGCAATTGAGGCTCGCATCCCAATCATCAGACCCTACTCCTTCCAGAACGACGAATAACCCACGCGGGTCATACTTGTATTTAATCGCCTTCAGCTTGTCGTAGTGAGATCCAAAAAACGACCGCTTCCAGTTGAGCTCATACGGAGATGCCTGACATTCACAAAATGAATAAGATTTTCTTTGTTGAACGCGGAATACCGGAAAACTGTACCTCGTTTAAATAGGCTCCCGAGTCGGGTGCTATACTTTCATATTTGACCATAGCGCGTCTGAAGTTAGCACGGAGAGCGGCGATCTCACTGGAAGATGTTCCTTCTGTCCAGGTGATTGCTGCGACGGTGTGAACAAGGGCCTTGCGCCAGGCAGGGTTGAGACCCGTTGAATCAGGGTCTACGCGAGTCACCGCCCCACCTGCTACAAGGCTGTAAGGGAACATCTCGTCACGATCAGGAAAGGTGAACGAATCAAGGATAGAACGTACTAATAATATGAAGCTGGTATGTCCATCAGCTTGGCCGCAAGCGACGCAGGGTCGCTCTTGATGACATCATCAGGAAGCAGCAACGAGGATAACTCGAGGTTGGCAACAAGGCTCGCACTTTGATTCAATTGTGTATAGACGGAGTCAAAAGAATCCGAGGAAATAGTGAAGTTCTGGATCGTAAGTCCGGCTGCTTCAGCCTGGCTTACTGCATAGTCGAAGAAAGGTTTGAAGGTTTCGTTGGTTTGTGCCTGGGTGACATTGGGGCTAGAGAGGATCATTTGAAAGCTGGAAGGGAAGACAGAAGTATAGCCTCCATAACCCTGGTCAACAAGGGCGGGCGTCATACGGATGAGCTCAGTAAATATATTCTGCGTTGCGTTAAGATTATTCGTTGTTGAGCCAGTGCCGTTGACAAAGAGAAAAGAGGATTGAAACGGAGTATTTGGATGTGTACGATATGTGACAGAAGTCAACACACCCCATGTTCCACCGCCTCCTCCTCGAAGAGCCCAGAATAAATCAGGATATAGATATTCGTTGACAGTAAGGTGGGACCCGTCTGCAACGACAATGGTCATCTGAAGAACGTTGTCAACACCTGCAATGTTGTAAATTTTCAAGTCGAGGTAGCAATTTATGCACTTACCAAGGCCATAGTTTGGGGAGAGGAAACTATGACCACCACCAGAGACCCACCCGCCCGCGCTCCCAACACTACCACCTGCATCAATACCTCCGACAACGACTCTATTGTGGGCCGAAGCAGCAGTGTAAGCCTCGTGCCATTGAACACCAGACTGTAAAGTCAAGGCTAGTAATTATGATGTATTAGCGAATGCTGGTTTCCTAACACAAGATTTACATACCGTTGTCATATGAAACTGAAGAATTGCGGCCATCCGGACTAAACGTGTCATGGAAGGTGATATTCTTCATGTTATGCGTCCATATCATGAAAGCCCCCTTTGCAGTGCTTCTACCAAGGAAATCGTGACTAAACAATGATCGCAGCGTCAATACCAAGCGACGACCGCTCGAAGCCCGAAAGACCGAACCCTGTGTTCTTGATGACGAGACGTAAATTATGCTTTGACACAAAATTAACCGCAGCCTGGATGTCACTCGGAGATCTTGCATCCACACCAATCACAGGTACATTCCCCTGTCTGCATGGATAGCCAAGAGTGGTGTTCAGATAACACGCTTCTATGGTCCCGTTCGCATCTGTGAAAGTCTCCCAGTTCGGCGCTTCCATAGCACCAGAATGGTTGGAGCGCCAGTTCCCATCATCCCACGACACCAAAACTTCAGTGCAGTTACCGGAGGGGTCGGAAGTGGGATAGCAAGGTGAGGCAGGAGGTACAGGATTTATGAGAGGCCGAGATATTTGATAAGAAAGAGCCTGGAAATCTGATTGTGTAGGCCAACATTCTTGATCGCTAGTGCAGCGACATGTATTGTCGAACGCGCTGACCACAGTGGCTAGAGAAACGAAGAGATAAGCAAGACAGTTGATCATGCTATGAGTGAGTCGAGGATACTCCAATACCCATAGCTTATATACAAATCATGCGGTGCAACTTGAACGCTGGGGACCGGGGCGGGTGACGCAGTAAGATGACAACAGGGCTTAAAGGTTGAATACTGAATGCTTCCCGGAGACAAACACATAGTCCTGCCAGTGGACCTTTACGGCAGCAAGCCGAACTTCGAGGATCAAACGGGCCAGGATACCCAAAATAGACAATACAGTCAACGCTATATCTATATCTTGTGTCTACTGCGAGAATCGACTGCGTGCGACGACAGGTCAATTAGATCCTAGAATGTATGACTCCTCCAGTGGTTGGCTGCGCTCAATAGAATAGCCGTTTGGCTATAACGGCATCAGCATCGCTGGAACAAGCAAATACGTAGCAGTTATTAGTAGTAGTAGCCATGAGGAGCGCAGCGATTGTGAGAATTCGGCATCTATATAGTGCCGTAATGACAGCCACTGTCAACGCTCTGTGAACCTGATATACTTAATAAAATTCGAGTCACAGCAACTGGACGTACTGCATACCCTTGTAGTTTAGAAACCCAACCCCCGGCACTCCCAACACTACCACCTGGACTAATTCCTCCAACAATTACTCTGTTGTGAGCCGAAGCAGCGGCATAAGCCTCGTACCATTGAACGCCGGACTGTAGAGTCAAGGCTACAATGACACATTGGCGAGCGCCACCGGCTCAACAGAAACGTTGCACACCATTGTCATAAAAAACAGAAGACCGGCAACCATCCGGGCTGAATATCTCATGAAAAGTAATGTTCTTCATGTTATGCGTCCATATCATAAATGATCCTTTTGCAGTGCTTCTTCCGAGTAAATCATGACTAGGCAAAAATCATCTATCAGTATTATTGATTGCTGCTTTAAGCCGGGCGACAAACCTAGTATTCTCAATCACGAGACGTAAATTATGCTTTGATGCAAAACTAACGGCAGCCTGAATATCCTTTAGAGACCTTGCGTCCACGCCAATCACAGGGCACATTCCCCTGTTTGCATGGGAAGCCAAGAGTAGTATCGGGATAACACGCTTCGATGGTTCCGTTCGTTTCTGTGATAGTTTCCCAGTTTGGCGACTGCATAGCACCAGAATGGTTGGAGCGCCAGTTCCCATCATCCCACGACACCAAAACTTCAGTGCAGTTACCAGAAGGGTCAGAAACAGGATAGTAGGGCGTAGCAGGAGGAACCGGGTGAATGAGAGGCTGGGATAATTGCGAAGAAATAGCCCTTAAAGTCTGATCGAGTAGGCCAGCATCCCGGTCGCCAGTGTAGCGACAGGTACCGCTGCTGGATGAGTTGACCACAGGAATGAGAAATACAAATAAACAGGCAAGACGGCCGATCACGCCGCGAGCAAGTCGAGGACACCCCATGTTGCATAGATCATTTGGGCATTACGTGGTGAAACTTGAATAGCCGCTTGAATGCTGAGCGCTGAGCGCTGAAACCTTGAGTTAATGAGATGGCAACGGGCGCTGCGTGTCCGTTATGAGCGAACGAGGAGTCGTGTCGTGGCTGAAATGTTCTACGTCAACATCGATATCCAGTGTCGGCTACCGAAATGTCAGTCGAATCGATTCGGATGTAATATCGAGTTCCGGTTGGATGCGCTGAGTGAAAACGGCCGCCTTTGTAGTGGAAAAAGCGGAACCGGTAAAGATGTGTTTGCGTGATCCACGAAAGGCTTACAGCCCCAGCGCCCATCGCTCAGCTTCACAGGTACAAAAAGTTCTTAATACTAGCCCCGTGACGTAGTAAGTATCAGAGACAAGCTCATCTGTGAGAATTTTGCATCGTGATCAAATTTGTTACAAGTTCCCGGCCCGCGAGCCGGTCTTATCCTTGGTCTTGAACTTAAAAGTTTATTGCAAACTGTTCAACTTGGTCCTTGGTTTGGCACGCTAGATAGACATATATCTGGACGCTGTATATAACATCTAGTCTCAGACAGGGTGTTCGACTTGATCGTTTGAGAAATCTAAAATTGTAATCTGCCCGCTGCTACGAGATCCTATAACGATCTTCTTTCCCCAACAACTACTCACACTACCCCTCGTATCAGGCGGTATCCAAAGTACTCGTCTGTTCTTCTCGTCCAGAATCCACTCACTGTGCTCCCGGTAATGGTGCTGACGGAGGGCTACAGCTGGTGATATATACTGCGGTTGTCCATCGTATATGGAGACAGATACCATCGGCAGCGACGAGTTATTGGTCCCATTGTCGTCGTCGAGCATTTCTCGATTGGAAACGGATATTCGCCATATTTTCATCGGGTCATCACCCCGCAAGATGAAGTTAGTCCCATCGATATCGCATGCATCAGTCTTGAAGGAAACGTCCACGTCCATCTCAGCAAGGAGTACGCCCGCCTCTACTTCCCACAATGTAAGATATCTGAATGAATGTTCGGATGGATGAAGTTCCCCGCGTGATTCTTCAAGAGACATCAACTGACTGCCATTTGATGAGAATGTGATATCAAACGAGTCTGTATTGAGGGTTGAAATAAGAACACGGGTATGAACATCCCATATTCGCACGGTATGATCAATTGATGATGTCGCGCACAATCTCGAGTCGGGCGAGAAGAGTACTTTCCCAACCAAATCGGCATGACCGTGGAATGTGTGTAAGCAGAGACCCGTGGTTGCATTCCAGAGTTCAACAGTTTTATCTGAAGACACAGAAGCTATCATCTGACCGTCAGCACATAACTGTGACGACTGGCTGCGTCATTGCTCCGGCTTGTTATGTCTGTTTGCCAAAGCTTGACAAAATCTGGGTTGGATGATGCGATACACGTCCCGTCCGATGATATCGCCTCTCCCTCTCCATCGCATTTGAACAATACGTTGTTGTTTTCAGTGAGATCACAGATCACGAACGTCGAGTCCCTTGTCGTATACATGACCCGCTCTGAAGTCAGAAATCGAATCGAGATGATCCAAGAATTTGTCGAGATTGTTTGGAAAACATCGTTTGTCTCCGCATCAAGGATTTTAACTGTTCCATCCGATGATCCGGAAGCGATCCATGACGAATCTGGTGAAAAAGCGATGGATGTCACCATTTTCTTGTGTCTGGTAAGGGTCCTCAAACATTTCATCCCGAAAACGTCCCATAACTTAACCGACCCGCCTCCACATCCTGATACAACTTCACGTCCTGTAGTCGACCAGCAAATCGTCTTTATGGTGTAGGAATGGTCCTTGAGAACGCATTGGCAATCATGGGAGGATACGTTCCAAACTCGAATGGTGTGGTCGTCTGAACCAGATGCAATCATAGTCCCACATGGCGAGAATGCTACCGACCAGACTTTGTTGGTATGTCCTCCTAAAGCACAGACAAGGCCGCCAGTCTGTAAATCCCAAACATTGACTATACCATCATCGCATCCGGTCACAATGAGTGTGTCATCATGTGAGAATGCAATAGATAATGGACGGTAATCATTCCTAGTCAATGTTGCTCGACGATGTCCAGTCACAACTTCAAAAATCTCCACGCGATCAACCTCTCTAACGGCAATCAAATCATCTTTGTGTGAATACGCCAGACTGTACGCCGCGTTTCGTGCTTGTATTACTCGGGTGCACGCATCCCACGAATCTTCAATTGAATTCAACAATTTTACTTCTTGTGGGACGTGGTCTTGATATAGCATTCGAACAAGAGAGGATGTCGGGCACCAGAGCAAGGCGGAGTGATATATATGAAGTGCGGAGGCTGTAATGGCGTCAAAGAATCGCAGAACAAACCTCTCACTATCCTTCACAAGAGCTATTAAAGTATTTGTGTCATGCGAGTCAACCTAGGAATTGATAATAAATATGCAGAACAATTGACGAAAAAAACAAACTCACTTCAGCCAACCAGGCCCTCACATCACGAAGGGAGTAAACTGCACAGCGAAGGTCCCCTACTATGCTCAACACCTCAAACCATGGAAGTAGATGGTGTTTGAAAAATAATTCCAACGTCTCGACGATGTGCCTGACATCAGCGCTATCCCTGGAAGTAATGCAAATATGTCTAGACCAAGTCACGATCTGCATGCATACTCCAACCCGCTTCAAATATACTTCTTTCGGCGCTCTCCAAGGTCGTCAATGTGATCATTCATGGCACATAAAGGTAGATCACAAATGTTCCTCTTCAACAGCTTCTTCATCAGTTCCAGACAGCACAGCCCAAGTTTAGAATGATAAACAGAAGGGTCAATGTAGAATCTTGTATCCGTGCATCGAGTCCGATCGGTTAGATAATCCGGAAATGATTTGTGACAGACTTTCAAGGGCTCGAAATAAGAGTGGGGAACTATAATGACCGAGTGCAGAGAACGGATGGTGCTCCGCACACTCTCCTGTGGTATATCAAGTATTGCCGCAAGGTCCGCAAAAGATAGGGGATTGAATGCCAAGGCGATGGAGCCAACAACGAGACGTAACGTGGCAAACAAATCAACGTCATGCATCTTCACATCCTCGATACTTTGAAGGAAGATCTGATCATATATCCCATCGACTCCTTCCTTCCCCTCGTTAGCAGTACTATCTGGTCTGATGATGATGATTTTTAGACGTTCCTGAGTTGTGGAATGGAGAAATTTGACGAATTTGACGATGACGGATGCCACGATAAAAGAACCGGAACATTTTGTGACGATAGCAGTGATCTCTTCATCTGTAGGCCATAGAATATTCACGTCGCAATCGCTCCTTTCTGCAATGATTTCTGAAAGACGAGTCCGGAGATATAACTCAATGTCCTGATCTACAGATATCCGATCGACCTCGTGCAGCAGGAACACTTCAGTGTGCGGTCGCAATAATCGGAGGCGGAATCCAGTCCGAATCGGTATTTCCGGCCTACCGGTGATGAAGAATTTGACAGACGGCATTGCGTCAATGCGGCGACCCAAGAGCTAAAGGATTGCTGAAGCTGGTTGCTTGTCCTTACACTCGTCTAGAGCATCTATAATAATTGTGGTAGATAGCCCAGTCAATTGCAATGGTCGTACCAAGAGGTTTTCGAGCTGTACAGCCAAGGACTCGTGGCCAACATCTGGGGTGGAGCTGAGGATTCCAATAAGGGCGGCTTTGAAACCCGTGTATCGGCATGCGAGGTGGTATGCTAATGTGGGGAATATAAGGTGGATATTCCGTCTATCGTCAAAGTCACGAGAGCAGAAGAAGCTAGCTCCGAGACGTGCATTCGCAGAAGAAAGTTCGGCAAACGTCTGGGCGATTGTGGATTTCCCGCTGCCCGCTGTCCCATTCAACCAGTAGACGCGTTTGTTTGAGCGGTCCGATTCCCAATTTTTGATGCGCTGCAACTCTGCTTTCCGTGTGCCAGTCAAGCATGTTTCGTGGTTGCCAGACAGATATCCCGCATTCTTGACATGTGGTAGCTTGTCGAGAAGTAAGTTGTCTGGATCAAAGAGAATTAGAAGCAGTCAAGGCTACTAGGTGAGTATATACCATTGTTCTGTCGAAGATAAGTTTTAGCAGTCGTTTGGTTCTTCCGATAGCTTTGAACCCACCTTTGACCCAACATTGATAAAATCTCCTGCAACATCAACGAAGACCCCGTGGCTAGCGTCAACATCAGATGCACCTGCAAAGAATGGGATGAGGATTCGGGTCGGAAAATCCAGGTTGTGGATCTTCAATTAAGGGTCGAGATAGCGTGGAAACGGTCCCGGCTGCTTGAACGCTAGTAGAATATTGGACAGGCTGCTTGTCGAGGCGCAGTCTGTCTTTGGATCTTGCAATTGTAACCGAGCCTGTATGGCTTAGAGAAAATGCGGAGAGTTGCGATGGTGTCCGAAGGACCCCATCTGTTTGGTCAATTTGTCGAATAGGCAGCCTATCGGGACGGTTGCTGGGTCTAGCAATCGTACTCGAGCCTGGCTGGCTCGGGGAAGATGCTGTGGAGAATTGTGATGGTGTAGAAACCAGAACGGCTGTTTGTCCAGAGTTTCGAATGATTTGCTCATCGAGATGGAAAACATCACTGGGTCTTGCAATTGCAGTCGAACCTGGCTGGCTCAGAGAAGCTGTGGAGGGGAGGTGGCGTCATTGACTGGCTTTTGGTCAGATTGCTTGTTACGACTAAATTTATGCTTTCGGAGTTTGCTGAACAGACTCACTCAACTCGGAAACCGACAGCAAAGAGTGAGGATGGATAGGGAGACGATTTTACTTTTGACCAGGTAACGAGGCATAACCTCTGAATCAGGCTCCGGCGCTGTCAATGAATACGGCAATTGAGGGTTTGATACCAATCATCAGCCCGAGGCACGGCAACAGGACTTACTAACAGTACTGTATATCCTTGTACAGTCCTGGATGTTTAGGAAGTGATATATTAGTATACAAAAACCCAAGTGTCGATGAAAAGACGAGAATATCAGCATCGCAAGCTGTAGAATACCATCCTTGATCCATATATTATAACAGAATTAAATTAAATGTCTAGGTAAAGAGAGCGATAATATTGAATATTATATATATAATCTGCACCTTCGTTCCGCACGACGCAAGTAAAACGTCTCGCATCGTACCCTTCCTCGTTGATGAACAGGTGTAAGTCAAACGTAGCGCACCGCATGATCAACGAATCCGGCAATTGAGGGTTTGATCCCAATCATCGGACCCGACTCCTTCCCAGACGATGAATAATGCTCCCGGGTCATACTTGTGTTTTATTTCCTTCAGCTTGTCATAGTGAGAACCGAAGAAAGATTTCTTCCAATCGAGCTCGTATGAAGATGCCTGATTTACAAACAGATAAGGTTTTCTTTATTGGATAATAAAAACCGGCGGTTCGTACCTCATTCAGATATGCTCCAGAGTCTGGCGCGATACCTTCCCACTTAGCCATGACTAGTCTGAAATTGGAACGGAGAGTATTTATTCTCGTGGAATTCGTTCCATCTAACCAGCCGATGCCTCCGACCGTGTAAACAAGGGCCTTGCGCCAGGCAGGGTTGATACCCACCGAATCAGGGTCTACGCGAGCCACTTGTCCGCCTGCGAATAGACTGGAGAATATACTGTCACAATCAAATCAAGGCGGGGAATCAAGGATGGAACGTACCAGTACGAGAGAGTTGGTACTTCCATCAACTGGGCCGCAAGAGAATCGGGATCACTCTTGACGACGTCGTCCGGAAGTAGCCACGAAGATACCTCATTATTGCCGACTTGAGTTTTACCTTGAGACAGGTAGGCATTGAGAGGGTCAAAAGTATCAAAGGAAGCGGTTAGGTTTTCGATTAATAGGCCGGCTGATTCAGCTTGACTGGTCGCATAGTCGAAGAGAGGTTTGAAAGTCTCATTGGCCTGTGCCTGGGTGACGTTAGGGCTGGCAATGAACATCAGAAAGCCAGAGGTGTTGAAAGTCACAGAGCCACCATAACCCTGGTCAACGAGGGAGGGTGTCATGCGGATAATCTCAGCGAAGATATTTTGCGTCGCGTTTGTATTGTTTGTTGACGTGGCAGTCTTGCTGATGAAGAGGAAAGCAGATTGAAACGGAGTATTTGGATGTGTTCGATATGTGACAGAAGTCAACACACCCCATGTGCCACCACCACCTCCACGAAGAGCCCAGAACAGATCAGGGTATTGATATTCGTTGACGGTAAGGTGGGATCCGTCTGCAAGGACAATGGTCATCTGGATTACGTTATCAACACCTACGATATTCGTTAATTTCAATCTCAAATAATGACTCTTGCATTTACCAAGACCATAGTTAGGAGAAAGAATGCTGTGGCCACCACCGGAAATCCACCCGCCAGCGCTCCCAACACTACCGCCTGCGCTATCCCCTCCGACGATGACTCTGTTCTGAGCAGCGGCAGCAGCATACGCAGCATGCCATTGAACACCAGACTGTAATGTCAAAACTAGCAATTACCATACATCAGACATCGTCACGAGGAAAACAGCACAAAAGTAGCATACCGTTGTCATAAACGACAGAAGAATCGCATCCATCCGGACTAAACGTCTCGTGAAAGGTGTAGTTATTCATGTTATGCGTCCATATCATGAATGACCCCCTTGCAGCACTTCTACCGAGGAAATCGTGACTGATCAATAGTCGCACGTCAATATAAGTGATGACTGCCTAGAACCGATCGACAGACCCTGTGTTCTTGATAACGAAACGTAGGTTGTGCTTTGATGCAAACTTGACAGCCACCTGTATATCACTTGGGGATCTAGCGTCTACACCAATGACAGGCACATTCCCTTGCTTGCACGGGATGCCAAGAGTGATATTGTGGTAACAAGCTTCGATGGTCCCATCCGCGCCTGTGACCGTCTCCCAGTTTGGCGACTGCATAGCACCAGAGTGGTTAGAACGCCAAATTCCGTTACTCCATAACGACAAGACTTCAGTGCAATTTCCGGAAGGGTCAGAGATTGGATAGCAAGGGCTGGCAGGAGGCACTGGGTAGATGAGAGGCTGAGATACTTCAAGAGAAAGAGCCTGGAAGTCTGCCTGGGTGGGCCAACAGTCTTGGTCACTGGTGCAGCGACAGGTCTTGTAGGATGTGCTGACCGCGGCAACGAGAGGTGCAAAGAGATAGGCGAGGCGCTTGAGTTGCATGCTGCAAAAGGATTCGAATTTTGCACAACCCATAACTTATATACGCATAATGCGGTGCATCTTGAAGACTGGCGCGCATTTCGAAAGCTAACGGAATTGAGATAGACGAAGAGTTGTTGTAAGATGGCGACGAGCCGGGACCTGAGTCACATCACACGGCAGTGAGACTCGGATCACTTGGCGATACCAACGGTGACAAAACAAACTTTGTTCTAGTATCAACTTTCTATCTACGATTTTGAAATCCCTCCCTACTATCATCCGAGTCCACCTGGCAATTGACTAGGTTCGAGAGACGTTCGTTTGTATAAAGTCCAAACTGGTTACCGACTATGTGTTGCGCGAGGTTCTACATGCTACGTAAACGCGTAAACGCCGGCGCGATCTACAGCGGGAGTAATTATAAGGGGTTGTTTCAGGAGTCCGAGGGGACAGGATGATCATTAATATTGTTCAGGACGTCCTGCAGCGGATAAAAACGACAAAAAAGTGGCAGGAACAGGTAGTTCTTCATGAAACGTTCTATTTACCGAAACGCGCCTTGCTATGATCGTATCTTTCCCTTTCGGCCATCCTGGTCACAAGGTATTGCATCCATATCCACTCTTCGAAAAGCTCTCTGAATGCCCTACACCCCTCTGGGTGTCTGGTTCCAAGCCCGGAAAACTTCTCTCATCGTCAATTCTCAATAATTCACCGATTGGTGGAAAGAACAAATCCGATTGATCGGTAGATTATAGCGCCAGCCGCCCATACGTTATATTCAAGCCTCGTCGTATCACATCCTGGTAAATGGTGCCACTCCTTAGATCGCTATCAGTGGTTCTGATGCCCTGCCGCTCTGGCATGATCTCCTCACTACCACAGCCAGCGGCTTGCCTGATTTTTCCAGTTTGATTCTTTCTTGGTACTCGCAGGCAATAAAGCGCTGATTTCCGTCTCTCCAACAGTTGAGAAAAAAAAACCTTTGGGAACAGGTCAGTATCATTTTGTTCAGCAAGAACGTGACAGTGTCGTCGCGCAGATCCCAGTTTTTTCAGTAGGCGAATGGGAGACGTCATGAACTCGTCTTGTTTCTAAGACTTGACAGCAGTAACCAGACTTCAGTTATCAACGCGTTTATCCTCGTAGCGAGCAAACACTACTTAAACCCATACCTAGTGGATGCTACAAAATTAACCGTCTGACCTATGTGGCATAATATCAATGATCTGATGTAATAATTCCATGGGCCTGTCAGGTTGGCCACACCGTAAAAGCCCACTTCCGTTGTTGTAAATCTGTGGCGACGTGTCCATGATGCAGACATTGCGAACGCACGAAATGTTAACTTTACTAGAACCTGTCTTTCCCCAAGAGAAGCGAAGCGACTGTGAGAATTTTGTATCATCGTGATCGATGATTGTACTGTAAAGCCAGTTCAATTGAAAGCCGGTCTTACTTACTAACAGTAAACTGTGACTCGCAATTTACAGATCACAATTAGCAGTCATCTTGACCCTGCTCGCGGCACTATTCATTTTATCGCTCGTCACTATACACTCTGTGGATTAAGTACCAAGGAACGAGCAATATTTGTCCGAAATCTTTACCAACTTGTCGGCTGATGTGTTGGTATCTTGGAATATCAGCCTTGATTACAGCAGTGACGATATTTTCCTCCTTCCCGACCAATAGACTCAGCGTCCGGTCACTCAATAAATCAGACATCAATTAGTAAAGGATGTGCGGGACTTCATAACAACCTGGAAATATAACGTGAGATACTTATATAGTAGGGACCATGATACGAGACTCCATCAAATGTCTAGGTAACGACGCAGAAGTCGGTGACATGGAATCATGTTTCATAAATTCTTCAAATACATCCCGTACGATGCTTGAAAGTTTTTTCAAACTGCAGCCGTACAGGTTTGACGCTCAGTGATAGATATCGTGTCTTTCTTCATCAACACATCCATCAAAATGACACATGCTCAAAAAAAGAGCATCTTGGAGTTAATGAATGCGGCATTCAAAATTATCAGACCAATACGATGAAGAGCCCCTGCATGCCATAAATTATACTTGTATTTGATTTCCTATATCTTTCAGAGATCTTGCATCTACGCCAATCAGAGGCACACTTTCTTGTTTTCACGGGAATCCTAGAGTGGTGTTGAGGTAACAAGCTTCGATTGTTTCATTCATATCCGTAAGAGTCTCCCAGTATGGCGTCTACATAGCGGAGTGTTGAAGGGCAAATTCCGGTCATAGCACGACACGAGACCTCAAGGGCAATTACTACCAAAATGGTCTGAAGTGGGATAGCAGCCTGAGAGCGTGGCAGGAGGCACAGGATGAATGAGGAATTGAGATACTTGAGATGAAAGATCTCGAAAGTCAGACTGACCGGTAAGGCCATTGGCGCAGGGACGGGTATATTTAGATGCGCTGACCATAGCGACAAGACATATGAATGTATACGCAAGACCGTTGATCATGCTGTGAGCGAGTTAACGGTACTCCAAGCGCTCAACTTGTACACACATATGCAGTGCATCTTGAACTCTGAAAACCAAAACGAATAATGAAATAAGATGATAGCGGGCGCCAAGTACCAACTTGAATTGAGTACCTAGTGCTCGGCGGCCACTAGAGACTGGGGAGGAGCTGCCAGCGATTGATGGATGGATGTTCTTGTTCCTGAGAGTCGGTGCAACTAAAGGATCAACCTCAACATTGATAACGAGATCAATACTATACTGCCTAATTTTGACGTCTGCCAAGACTGTGGGGGGTAGTTAGTGCCATTGATTGAATCAGCTGCGGAGATGTTTGTCCTTGTTTCTCCCGGGCGTATTCCGCAAGGCGGTCCCGACTTGACTGTATGTAGACGTCAACATGAATGATTTGTGCGACTTTGGTGTCTTGATTCCACGTACCTTTCCACCGCCGAGTCGAAGAGTCCTTTTTTTGCTATAAGGGAAATGGACCCAATAATGACGCGTTTGCCTGAGCTACGAAAGATAGCTTCAGCTCTGCTGGCACAAGGTTTCTACAGTGGGAACCTGAGAGTAGCGCAGTAGCTGTGAGAACTTTGTACGCTGATCGGTGACAACAATCATCCAGGTCATCTAACCATTGTCGGTGCAGGAACAATTTATCAAGTCGGTGAAGCAATAACACCAATTTGTGTCCGCTCTGAGATTTACCGAGCCATATGCTTGAGTCTTGAGGTTACCTGAGAAGTAACTGCTGTACCCTGTAGACACTCACTGCGAATGATAATCTGCGAGTTTTTGACGAACTCCGAGACGCCATACAAAAGAGTTCCTAGACCATACATAGGTTGATATTGAGGGTTGATTAAATTGTTTAGGAGAAGACGAAATGAGACTCGCATTCCCATACTAGTACACGTCTGTTTGTCCCACGTGGGCCCAATGAAAGTCTCGTCCGCCTCCCCAGATTCTGCAGCCTGAGTACTAGTAGCTAAGAGGAACGCAGCGATTGTGAGAATTTGGCATCTACATAGTGCTGTAGTGACCGCCACTGGCACTCTGTGAACCTGATATACTTAATAAAACTCTAGTCACGGTGTTGATGAAAAGACGAGAATATCAGCATCACAAGGTGTAGAATACAATCCTTGATCCATATATTATAACAGGATTAAATCAAATGTTTAGATAAAGAGGGCGATAATAGTGGATATTATATATATAATCTGCACCTTCGTTCCGCATGACGCAGTGAAACGTCTCGTGTCGTACCTTTCCTCGTTGATGAACTGGTGCAAGTCAAACGCAGCGTACGCATGATCAATGAATCCGGCAATTGAGGGTTTGATCCCAATCATCGGACCCTACTCCTTCCCATACGATGAATAATGCTTGCGGGTCATACTTGTGTTTTATTTCCTTCAGCTTGTCATAGTGAGACCCGAAGAAAGATTTCTTCCAATCGAGCTCGTATGAAGATCCCTAATTTTCAAACAAATAAGGTTTTCTTTATTGGATAATAAAAACCGGCAGTTCGTACCTCATTCAGATATGCTCCAGAGTCTGGCGCGATACCTTCCCACTTTGCCATGACTAGTCTGAAATTGGAACGGAGAGTATTTATTGTCGTGGAATTCGTTCCATCTAACCAGCCGATGCCTGCGACGGTGAAAATAAGAGCCTTGCGCCAGGCGGGGTTGATACCTGTCGCATCAGGGTCTACGCGAGCCACTTGTCCACCCGCGAATAGACTGTGGAGAATATATTGTCACAATCAAATCAAGGCGGGGGAATCAAGGATGGAACGTACCAATACGAGAGAGTCGGCACTTCCATCAACCGGGACGCGAGAGAGTCTGGATCGCTCTTGACTACGTCATCCGGAAGCAGCCACGAAGATACCTCATTATCGCCGACTTCGGATTTACCTTGAGACAGGTAGGCATTGAGAGGGTCAAAAGTATCAAAGGAAGCGGTTAGGTTCTCGATTAATAGGCCCGGTGATTCAGCTTGATTTGTTGCATAGTCAAATAGAGGTTTGAAAGTCTCATTGGCCTGTGCCTGGGTGACGTTAGGGCTGGCGATGAACATCAGAAAGCCAGAGGTGTTGAAAGTAACACAGCCACCATAACCCTGGTCAACGAGAGAGGGCGTCATGCGGATAATCTCAGCGAAGATATTTTGCGTCGCGTTTGTATTGTTCGTTGACGTGGCAGTCTTGCTGACGAAGAGGAAAGCAGATTGAAACGGAGTGTTTGGATGTGTACGATATGTGACAGAGGTCAACACACCCCATGTACCACCACCACCTCCACGAAGAGCCCAGAACAGATCAGGGTATTGATATTCGTTGACGGTAAGGTGGGATCCGTCTGCAAGGACAACGGTCATCTGGATTACGTTATCAACACCTATAATATGTGTTAATTTTAATTTGAAATGGTGACTCTTGCATTTACCAAGACCATAGTTAGGAGAAAGAATGCTGTGACCACCACCGGAAATCCACCCGCCGGCACTCCCAACACTACCACCTGCGCTATCCCCTCCGACGATGACTCTGTTCTGAGCAGCGGCAGCAGCATACGCAGCATGCCATTGAACACCAGACTCTAATGTCAAAACTAGCAATTACCATCCATCAGACATCGTCACGATGAAAACAGCACAAAAGTAGCATACCGTTGTCATAAACGACAGAAGAATTGCATCCATCTGGACTAAACGTCTCGTGAAAGGTGTAGTTATTCATGTTGTGCGTCCATATCATGAATGACCCCCTTGCAGCACTTCTACCGAGGAAATCGTGACTGATCAATAGTCGCATGTCAATATAAGTGATGACTGCCAAGAACCGAACAACAGACCCTGTGTTCTTGATGACGAGACGTAGGTTGTGCTTTGATGCAAACTTGACAGCCACCTGTATATCACTTGGAGATCTAGCGTCTACGCCAATGACAGGCACATTCCCTTGCTTGCATGGGACGCCAAGTGTGATATTGTGGTAACAAGCTTCGATGGTCCCATCCGCGCCTGTGAACGTCTCCCAGTTTGGCGACTGCATAGCACCAGGGTGGTTAGAACGCCAATTTCCATTACTCCATAACGACAAGACTTCAGTGCAATTTCCGGAAGGGTCAGAGACTGGATAGCAAGGGCTGGCAGGAGGCACTGGGTAGATGAGAGGCTGAGATACTTCAAGAGAAAGAGCTTGAAAGTCTGCCTGGGTGGGCCAACAGTCTTGGTCACTGGTACAGCGACAGGTCCTGTAGGATGTGCTGCCAGTGACCGCGACAACGAGATAGGTAAGGCGCCTAAGTTGCATGCTGCACAAGAATTCGAATGTTACAGAACCCATAACTTATATACGCATAATGCGATGCAACTTGAAGGCTGGCACACATTTCGAAAGCTGACGCAAATGAGACAGACGAAGAGTAGTAAGACTGCAACGGGCCCTGGACCTGAGAGTCACGCGGCTGTGAGATCATTTGCGGTTAGGCGTTATTACTGGCGATGACAAAACAAGCATTTTGATACCAGTATCCATGATCCATCCGGGTCCAGCTGGCAATTAACCAGATTCTAGGGATGTTTGTTTGTATAAAGTCCAAACTACATCCTACGTAAACGCATAAACATCGGCGTGATCTACAGCGGGAGTACTAATAAGGGTTTGTTTCAGGAGCACAGGATGATCATTGTTCAAGATGTCCTGCGGATAACAACGACGGCAGGAACAGGGGATTACGGCGTCAGAATGTTCTT